>ML103695.1:0-13388 GCA_003697995.1 Taxidea taxus jeffersonii | reverse complement strand
GAAGGAAGGAAGGAAGGAAGGAAGGAAGGAAGGAAGGAAGGAAGGAAAGAAATTAGTTGAGTTTGATCAAGACTCCAGATCCAAACTCTAATTCTCTAATTTACAGACATGCAGAGCAGAAAGCAACATGCTAAATTCACTGGCAACTACGCAATCAGAAAAACCCAGATTTGTAGAAAATATAGTAACAATTTCTTCCTCAGATTTATGAGAAACAAAGAGGCAGAGAGAGAGCGATGAGCAGCCGACAACAACTATCTTTATGTATTAATCTTACATTGATCTTTATTTTTTTAAAAAATGGTTAAAAATTATTGACATTATGATATTTATGAGATAATTATAAATGTGTATACTACCTAAATATTTGATGATATTAAGGTATTATTTTGAAAATATTTGGATGTGATAATTGTGTAATGGTTATGTGAAAATCAACCTTAGCCATTAAAGATACATACTGAAGTATTTCTGGTTGAAATAATAAAATGCCTGGGATTTGTTTCAAAATCATATGGGAAGGGCAATGTGGGTGGGAGTGAGAACCTATCAGAGGACATTGGTTGGTGATTTGTAAAACTGAGTTATAAGAATCCAGCAGTGGGACGCCTGGGTGGCTCAGTTGGTTAAGCGGCTGCCTTCGGCTCAGGTCATGATCCCAGTGTCCTGGGATCGAGTCCCACATCGGGCTCCTTGCTCGGCGGGGAGCCTGCTTCTCCCTCTGCCTCTGCCTGCCTCTCTGTCTGCCTGTGCTGGATCTCTCTCTCTCTCTCTAACTAATAAATAAATAAAATCTTAAAAAAAAAAAAAGAATCCAGCAGTTTATCATAGTATTTCTTCCACGTTTTTTGTTTGAAAAAAAAAATAGCAGTATAAACATAAAATTCGAGAGGAAGGGTGTGTGGGTGGCTCAGTGGGTTAAGCCACTGCTTTCGGCTCAGGTCATGATCCCGGAGTCCTGGGATTGAGTCTCACATCAGGCTCCCTGCTCGGCAGGGAGTCTGCTTCTCGCTCTGACCCTCCCCCTTCTCATGCTCTCTCTCTCTCTCCCATTCTCTCTCTCAAACAAATAAATAAAATCTTTTAAAAAAATAAAATAAAAATATCAAGAGGGAAGATATATATGTGTGTGTATGTGTGTATAGGAGGGAATACATGTAATACATGTATGTATTTGTGTGTGTGTGTGTATATATATATATATATATATATAGGAGGGAGTATATATTTTTAAGAGACATATATATGTATGTAAATGTGTGTGTGTGTGTGTGTATGCTTCTGGGAAAAGAAAAGGGGATTATGAGAAGTGGTAAGATAAGAAAATACTATTTTTTATGATTACCTGTTCAGTGTTCTTTTGACTTACAAAATAATTGTTCATTTATTACTTTCTCAAAAATGGAAATAAATAAAATAAAAAGTAAAATGTGTTTTTTTTGCTTTACCAATACTACTTTTAATAATTTATCTAGCAGAAGACTTTCTATAAATAGTATAATTTAACAAAATATCTGAGGTATATAAATATTTGGAATGTATTTGGAATGTAGTTAAAAAGAATGAGATTTCACTAATATGTGGCTGAACTGGAGAAAAGCTCCAATATACACTGTTAAAAAGTCATTAAATAATTTAAAACAATATGTAATTGATATCAACATATAATATTCCATTTATGTTTCTTACAGTGGTAACATTCTGGAATAAATCTATTTACTTTGAAGATACTGCAAATTTTATTTTTTAGCATATATACTTTGAATTTAAGATGATATTATAGTAACTATTGTTATCTGTGGTTTAGTATTAGATTTTAAGCTTTCAGTGGGCAAGGATTATGCACATTTGATGTGCCATTTGGCACTTTATAAGGTATTTATGCAAAAAATACAAAAATAATTTTTGTACACACATTGAAAAAATACAGAAACGTGTTAACCTTTGCATTTATTAAGAGATTATTAAAGCACTGTAATTTTCTATACATTTCTTCCTCCTTATATGAGAATCATATTTGTTTATAATCAGAGGACTAAAACAAGGTAAGGAAGACATTGAAATAGGAAAAAGACAAGAGAAATCTTAAAACTATGTGTTGGCCTCATATCATCTGAAACCATAATATCTCCGCCATGCCAATGTTCATTAAAACCATTTTCTTGGGCACCTGGGTGGCTCAGTCGATTAAGGGTCTACCTTCAGCTTAGGTCATGATCCCAGGGTCTTGGGCGGAAGCCCTCATCAGGTTCCCTGGGGTTCCCCCCTCAGCAGGGGAGCCTGCTTCTCCCTCTCCCTCTGCCCCTACTCATGTGCTCTCTCTCCCTCACTCACTCTATCTCTCAAATAAGTAAATAAAATCTTTACTAAAAAAATCATTTTCTCTTGACAAAAATGTGAATAAAATGTGTAACTTCCTATAAAGTTACTTCTGGTTCATTGGGAAAAAGCAACCTCTTCCACAATTGAGTATTTACTTATCTCCTTCCCATATTATTATTTACAGAACGAGCACAAAGTAGTTTGCTGCTGATTAGAAAGGAAAGTCCAACCAGCAGTTTCTCAGAATGACTTTTATTTTGATGGATATTTTTTAATGAACCTAATTTATGTGAAGGTTGTTCTGTTAAAAGAAAAGTTCACAAAAATATCACGCATGATTGATCTCAAGACTGTGCCTTGATCCAAAGACAACACACAACAGCAGTCAAATATACATTTTATGGGCTTTTCTCTGTTTTGCAATAACACCGGAAAACATTCTTTAATTAAAATTTAAAACCATCACTGATTAATTTTCTGTGTAAACAATCCGTGTAAACATGGAATGTCAGCATTTTAAGGTGATGTGAGTATAAATTTTACTCTCCACACAGGGGCATTCTGGGAAGGACGCTGGCACAAGCGAAAGGTGAGAATGTGACCCAGGGGAGAAAGATTTGGAGCCCTAGCATGCTCTGTAACCCCACTCCTGTCCTCTTAGTTGAGGCCCAGTCAGAACTGGGGAAAATGTTCTTTGCTGTGTGATAGTGTTGGCATGGGCCCGGTTGTCACTCACTCCATAGCTCTTTTTTTACTAGCTGCAAATCTCCAAGGATTCCAAAAAACCCTTCAGTAGCTGGACACGCTGCTACCTTATTGGTGCAGCAAGGGAGACTCTCCCAAAAATTTGGCCATGGACATGGCTGTGCAGAACTTAGACGGAGCATTCCCATTTGGTTTCTGTTGTTAAACATAATCTCAAATTTTTACAGGAGCCAGAAAGCAGCCTCACTTCTCCTTGGCAACTTTATGATTTCTTTTTTTTTTTTCTTTCTCTAAAACAGAGGCAAGGTTTAAAATGTTACTTAAAATACTCTTGAATGACTTTTCAAGGAAATATGGGAATACATTGCCAGGAAAATGGGGGAGTGCATTCAAAGTAAAGAATCTAAAAATCTCTGCCTAGACATTTGTTTAAAACTTGAAATAAAAATGCTCATAATCAAGTTACTTTTATTAGACATTTATAGCTTTACCAATAATGCATTACAGTGACCTTTGTTCTTCTAGAGCCTAGAAAAAGACCCAGAATTGAAGTCCTCTGAGCCTGTGTAGGTGACCAGCGTGGGTTTGCGTTTGGATTTACTTTGAACCCTTTGCTTACTTCCCCAGACCCGTCCCTCGGGACAAGTATGAATCTTGGGGTGGAGTAAGGACTTAAATATTGAATATTGAAAGGAGATATCCAAAGCAAATACCATCACATTTCTGGACCTTGCTTCATTCCCAGTAAACTTATTTCAAGTAAACTTGTAATTTTGCATCGAAGCTTGTAAAAGTTGCCATATAAATTAATCATATTATTGTTACTACAGAAAGCAGAAATGTGAAGAAACTTCCCTCAAATGAAAGAAACTTCTTTTACCCTGTCTGCCAAAGAAGTTGGGTGTTGATGCATTATTTAAAACTGCGTGTGTCTGTAAAGGGATTTATCAGTTAATTCTTCCATCTCATTTATTAGCAATGTTTTCATAAAATGATGATTTGTGTACCAAATGGTATGAAGGTAAAGATTTTGTATCTCCTTCACAGAGGCTATAGAGAAAAAAAAAATAAAACAAATCTATAACCTCTGAAAATAAATGGTTAAAAAAAAGGCACACTTAAAGAACACCTACTAGAAGTAAATCTATACATGTTCTTTCTCGTATTTGCAACTTTTCCATACCATTGGGAGGTGAGGGAATTGAGATTTTGTAAGGTAAGAGAATCTGGCATAGGATGCTTAGGGTCAGGATTTGGGGATTTAAACTGAAATGTAGTTGACATTAAGCCCAAGCACTTCCCACCACTGTGTGCTGCCTTTTTACAGATAGAATCAGCCAGGTAAAGAGATGACATGTGTGTTGACTCATATCTAGAGGAAAATCAGATATGGACCTTCAGGTAAAAAAAAAAAAAAAATAGAGGGAAAAAAAATAAAAAGGCAGAACCTAGGACATTAGAAAGGAGATCATGAGTGGAATAATTTGTTGGGGTAGCGGAGTGTAGGTAAAATGGGGATGGGACATATAGGGGGGTCAACTTTTCTACTGAACCACGAAATATCTGGGTATGTTCCAATGCCTAAGCCATTTCTATTCCCTTTCAAAGACTCCCTAAAATTTGGGTCTTTGTGCCTAGAGGTTGTCTTTGCTAACTCCTGTGGCAAGCTGCTTCAGGGACTCATTTGGGTACTGGAAGGTCTATCTTGTTGGAGAAAATTGATCAACTTTTAGAAGAGAAACCAGGAACATGAGACAAAGTCCCCTGAAATCTCAGTATCCAAACTTTTCCTCGACGTAACAAAACAAACATCCACATGGCTAAAATGCTTACTTGCTCTTTACCATTAAACCAGAAATTGATCTGAGCACCCTGTAATTCTTCCCCTGTACATATGCACTACTCTGCAGGACCAATGTTTCTTGTCATCCTGCATAGTAACTGCTATAAAACTACATTCAAGCCCTCTTGGCCTTTTTCCTATCAGTGACAAATTCCCAATAAGAATAGAACTTCTCTGAAGCAACATGTTAAAGGTAATATTTTTTTGAAGATTTATTTATTTATTTTTATAAACATATAAAGTAACCCCACCACCCTCTCCCGACACCCCTCCTCCCCGCCCCCCTCAGTTTGTTTTATGATATTAAGAGTCTCTTTGGGTTTGTCTCCCTCCTGATCCCATCTTGTTTCATTTATTCTTTTTCTACCCCCTTAACCCCCGCCCCCGTTGCATCTCCACTTCCTCATATCAGGGAGATCATATGATAGTTGTCTTTCTCTGACTGACTTATTTCGCTCAGCATGATACCCTCTAGTTCCATCCATGTCATCGCAAATGGCAAGATTTCATTTCTTTTGATGGCTGCATAGTATTCCATTATATATACCACATCTTCTTTATGCATTCATCTGTTGCTGGACATCTAGGTTCTTTCCATAGTTTGGCTATTGTGGACATTGCTGCAATGAACATTCATGTGCATGTGCCCCTTTGGGTCACTACATTTGTATCTTTAGGGTAAATACCCAGTAGTGCAATTGCTGGGTCATAGGGTAGCTCTATTTTCAACTTTTTGAGGAAACTCCATGCTGTTTCCTAGAGTGGTTGCATCAGCTTGCATTCCCACCAACAGTGTAGGAGGGTTCCCCTTTCTCTGCATCCTTGCCAGCATCTGTCATTTCCTGACTTGTTAATTTTAGCCATTCTGACTGGTGTGAGGTGGTATCTCATTGTGGTTTTGATTTGTATTTCCCTGATGCTGAGTGATGTGGAGCACTTTTTCATGTGTCTGTTGGCCATCTGGATTGTTACGGATAATATTGAAAGCCCTATTCTGATGATGAGTTTGGAAATCTTGCTGGAGGTTGTGGTGGACAGCTGCCTTCAAAGGACATCTAACTGAATCTTCTTTCCTGAGTCTTTCAATTGACACACCATTTTGAAATCATCTCTACACAAGATATTGGAGATCATTATTATCATGCTCATTTTTCCAATGAGGAAATGGATTTTTCCCCCCTCCCTTCCCCTATGATCCTCTGGAAGAAAAATGAAACAAGATGAAACCAGAGAGGGATACATATGGTAAAAGACTCAATCTCAGGAAACAAACTGAGGGTTGCTGGAAGGGAGGAGAGTAGAAGGGATGGGATGGCTGGGTGATAGACACTGGGGAGGGTATGTGCTATGGAGAGGACTGGGAATTGTGTAAGACTGATGAATCACAGACCTATACCCCTGAAACAAATAATACATTATATATTAGTAAAAACCAAAGGGATAGTGCAATCCTAATCTCAAACAGCCAGATCAGTATTTCCCACAGAGACTTCTGGCATTGCCAGGCAGGATAAGCAGGCGGGAGTTTGGCTGGGAAATGCCATCCCCATCTATCAAACCAGTGAACCTTATGAGCTAAGCCATTTTTCCAGGAAATAATATTCGATGGAGTTTTAGAAGGGCAATTTTGTCCTGGCTCTCCGTTTTCCAGGCAGGTGAACCCAGATACATCACGTAACCTCTTTAAAAAGCAGTTTCCTCCTCTGTAAAAATAGAGAATAGAAGAGTACCCACTTCATAACATTGTTGCAGGGACTCAATGAAATCACGGGCATCAATTGTATTAACACAGCAATTGGCATATTTATGACAATAAATGTTTGCCATGAATGGTGTCAGCATTGGGATCATTCCTTTCCTACTTCCTGGCAGCTTGTCTTATGTCTCCATCAATAAGCACAGTGTTTGGCACGCAACCGGCCCCCCAACCCCCAGCCCAGTAAATGCTTGTCCAATTAATTAATTAATACTCTCCCTATTAAACTCTGGAACCATGGACTAGGCATCAAGAAATAATGGCTGGTATTCTGCTCTATGCTCCGGTTGTTCCCACAAATTCCTACCCCAACCCCCACTTTCACCCCCAAGTCACAGGCACGTACATGGGATCATATTTCTTTATGTTGAGCTGGACGGGGTGTTCATGTCGATAAGAAACCTTCCTCCCACCCCACTTTGTCTGTCCTGCACTTAGGAACCAAGGTTGAGTTCAAACAGGGGTCAGGGAGATAAAAGCCTTAGGCTTAACCACCAATTCACTCGTCTGGTGCCTAAAACTTCCGTCATTTATTTATTGCCATTAGAAAGGATCCGCCGGGTCCTGTGTCATGAAGGCTGTAGGCAGAAGCCTCTGCCATTTATTATCTCCCCTTCAGTTGGGAAACAGAGCAGGCGGATGCAATCTCCCCAGGATCTGCGGTCCTGCCCCTGGACTGAAGACTGACTGGGAAGAGAGAGAAGTTTCCTAGCACTTTATGGCATCTTTTGTTTTTCATCAAGAGGCCAAGGACAGACATTTTGAAATAATTGTCAAAGACAGAACACATGCAGGCCTCGGGGGTAGAAGCCAGCTCTCCCTAGGAAAAAGAGGACAAACACCCGGGGCTGAGGCTTGCAGACGGACCGAGATTTACCGCAGCCGCTACACAGACTACTTGTTACGGAGGAGAAGATAAACAGGAGGCCCTTTTAGAGCCAGTGGTCATGTGGAAGGTGCTAGAAACATGCCTGGGCAAAACAGGGCCCAGCCGCCACGCCAGCTGGTTGCCTTTGAGGTCGGTCCTCGGGGCACACAAAACTTCCATCTCCCGTCCAGTTCTGTGCACGGGCTCTTTTATTTATTTTTTTTTAAAGATTTTATTTTTTTATTTATTTGTCAGAGAGAGAGAGAGAGAATGAGCACAGGCAGACAGAGAGGCAGGCAGAGGCAGAGGGAGAAGCAGGCTCCCTGCCGAGCAAGGAGCCCGATGTGGGACTCGATCCCAGGACGCTGGGATCATGACCTGAGCCAAAGGCAGCCGCTTAACCAACTGAGCCACCCAGGCGTCCCGCAGGGGCTCTTTTAAATGTTAGTGCGGGGGAATACCGGCCAGGCCCCCCAAAAGGACAATTGCACGACAGATTGAAACGAAGACACCAGTCCTGATGTATCCAAACAAAATGTGCAAGGCACCAGCCAAGGGAGTCAGGGCAAGGAACGCTCTTCTGAGTCCCTGCATTGGCTGCGGGGCGGGGGGGTGGGGGGGGGGTGGTGTCGTGGGAGTCGCAGGGGGGTCCCCCCTCCCTCCTGCTCCAGATCCCCCACGCTGTTTGCGCTCCCCTCCTCCACTTTGGCAAAGCAAGCAAGATCATAAACGTCCGATGTGAGCTTGTCGCTGTAATGATCCTGTGGCTATGAATAAAAATGGCCCAGGAACAGATTTATGAATCGAATCGTCTTTCTGGGGGGGTGGGCTGCGTGGGTCGGGGCTGCTGCTCCCGGAGGCCGGGCATGCGCGCTCGCGAGCGCGCGTGTGCGCACGGCTCGTGTTGAACTTCTAGCAATCGAGAGCTCGCAGGGTTAAGCCTAGAAGGCTAGAATGATATTTTCACCTCCTTTGATGACACACTAAAATAAAGACCGTCTCGGTTTGCAGCAGAACATTGAGTCTGTGAAGCCAATGTACATGTGGTTACTATTTGCAGAATTTGGCATTTTCTATGAATAGTATAAAACAGGCATTGGATCAGCTGTCATGTTTTGACAGCGTTGTCCTTTTTTTCCAGAATGCCACTTTCTCTACCCCCTATCCCCCCCCAACCAATATTTGAGCAGCAACCCTACCACTTTTTTTTTTTTTTAAGTGGACTAAGAAATTTGATGAATAATGAATTAAAAGCTGGAATGGGTCAAGGGTTTAAAGCACAAGGAAGCAATCACCCTGAAGAAAGTGGCCCCCCTAAGGGGAGGCAAGTCCCTGTTATGACTGTTGGTGAGATTGTCTCCAGACGGGGCCTCGCCCAGCCCCAGAAATGGGAACAAGGTCAGAGACCAGATTAGTTAACAGTGTGAAGTGGGAGTTTAAAGCTGTTTTGTTTACAATGAGCTAATCAGCCTGACAGCGAAGTACCCCAGCTCTTCTCTCTGTTCAATATATTTGATTCCTCCCAAGCTGTTTGGGGCTCTGTTTTCAGAGTCTCCTCAATTCTGCACCTTTCATATATCCAAAACTTGACAGGAATGAAGTTGACAATGAGAAATCATTTTACCTCTTCATGGCGACATACATCCATCAGTTTCAGCCCTAGGGTGTAAACTTGGGTGTGAGGGTTCACCTTCTCTGGGTGAGATGGAGTTTGCGGTGTTTAACCTGTAAACCATTATCACACACACACACACACACACACACGAGAAGCTCTCTTTTAATGTCTTGAGAATTTGAAGCTTTGGGTTTTATGAACGTGGGACCTGTATGTGTTAATTAAACATTTATTTCAAAAGCTCTCTCTTATTGTCTCTCTCTCTCTCTCTCTCTCTCTCTCTCATTCTCTCTCACGATCACCTTTTCTTTTACGATTTTATTTATTTTTCACAATCACCTTTTCAATTTATTTTTTTCTTTTGTTCAACAGGCACCACTTTTTCCTTTGTTTACGAAAGGCCAGGAACCAGAACGAACCCCTGTTGGACACCTTTCCTAATCAGCTCTTCAATTTTACATCAGAATGATCTCATCGAGTCCTTTTTGTCTGTATTAACGAAAAACAACTGATCTGGCACTGGAAAAAAAAATAGCTCTTACATCTATTTTGAACAAGCAATCGTGTTTCTGATTAAACAGCTTTATCTTGCCTGTTTAAATGAACAATGTAATTATACTCGAAACTGAAACCAATTGTCAAGATGTCTCTGTTTAGCTTGGAATCACTACAGTATAAATCCAGTCATGGGATTTCTCACAGCACTAATAAGAATATCAAACAGGTCATGCACTGTATTATCATTTCATTGTTATTTATGTTTGCCCAGACTTGATTCAGAGTCTCTGAAACCTGTCACTCTCAGGATGGCCTTACCTATTAAATCATCTCATTCTACCAAGAACCTGTGGATAAGCCTCTTCTTTAGAAAAAAAAATAATAATAATAACAAAATGAGTTCTAAGATTAAATTCTTATTATTATTTATCTTTGATTTCTATGGCAGTCACCACTTACTATTCTAATTATTATTACTCAGATAGAAATTATGCACTTAGCCATTCATTTATTTTTCATTAAACAGATTGAGCATCTACTATGTGATAAACATGATGCTGCAAATTCCCAGGGATGTGGAAACAATTAAAAAACATTCTGTCCTCAAATTCCTCAAGAGAGATAAAATAATTACTATATAATCAACAACAAAATACATTTCATATCTACATGATATTTATATATTACATAGTAATGTGTTAGGTCACTATATATTTGATTTTCTGTTTTCAAGGAAAACTGTATTATGTGAGGAATTATCATCATCCATGCTTGTATTGGTGGGATACTACCAGTCATCTATATAGGTTTGGATAGTTTAATTATTATCATAATTAGAATTTGAATATGGAAAGGGAAGTTTCAGGAGACTTTCTCCTACACCATCTCATTCAAATTATGCATTGTATAATATTTTCTTCCTCATATCTCACAGGAAAATACACAACAGATGTTCTTCATCAAGGGGCTTAGAAAATGCAAAAGTTTAAAATGAGCAGTTCATTCATTCAACAACAAATAAATATTAATTGATACATATGTGTATCGAGCCACTATCTTGTGTCATGTAAAGAGTTAATGAACAAAAATAAACCCTTCCGGGGCCGCCTGGGTGGCTCAGTTGGTTAAGCGGTTGCCTTCGGCTCAGGTCATGATCCCAGCATCCTGGGATGGAGTCCCACAATGGGCTCCTTGCTCGGCAGGGAGCCTGCTTCTCCCTCTGCCTCTGCCTGCCTCTCTGTCTGCCTGTGCTTGCTCTCTCTCTAACAAATAAATAAATAAAATCTTAAAAAAAAAAAAAAAAACCTTCCCTTGCACATACAGAGAGTACAGGCTGGGGAAGGAAGACATTGTACAAGGCTCTAACCAGTCTCTACTGAGAATAATGTGTAAAGGAAGGCACTTTATACACTAGATCTTAAAGGCTATTCAATAGGGTTGTAGAATATTCCAATTTTAGTTCTTATGCGCTCATTCTATTTTTTTTAAAGATTTTACTTATTTATTTGAGAGAGGGCATGAGAAGGGAGAGGGGCAAAGAAAGAGGGACAAGCAGATTCCCCGCTGAGCAGGGAGCCCGATGCGGGGCTCAATCCCAGGACCCTGAGATCAAGACCTGAGCCGAAGGCAGATGCTTAACTGACTGAGCCACCCAGGCATATCTATGTACTTGTTCTAATATGAATGTCAAGAATGGAGATGTGCTCCTTCTGGCCTCTGAATAAAACAATGGTGTAGACATCTTCCCTTTCTTCTCCTTCTTCTTCTTCTTCTTCTTGTCAAACAACTTAGTCTTCTGTCCCATCTGAAACTTATAGTTGACTTTTCTTGGAAATCCCACAAAGGAAAAACGAATCTTTATTGAGGTTGAGTCCACAATTTAAAAGGAGAACAAAATAGAGGGGGAAAAATTGTACCAAAATCATTAAACAGGAAACACATCAAACAGATTTTAGAGCTCAAACAGGTTCAAAATATGTAAGAATAAATCATCCCACCAAAAAAGCAAGGTTAATGGAAAATAATGTGAAAAAAAGAGAATGAAATAGAACTATACTTTTAAGACATTGTCTTTAAAACTTTTAATAGCAGAAAATAGGGTTAAAAAGCAAGTTAGACATTTGTAAAAAATGCATTAGTGATTTTTATTGGAAGAGACCAAGAATCCAGCATAAAAATAAAGAGATGGCAAATATGAAGATAAGATCAAATGATATGGAAGAGAGAATGGGGGAGCCAAGGGGAGAATGGGGGAAAGGCAAATTTGAAAATGTGAGACTTTGCCATTTTATAAAGAACTTGCTTTTCATATTTAAGAAGCATGAGAGAGAAACCTAATTAGAAGTTACATCAGACTACACAGAGTAAAACTTCAGGACACCAAGGGAAAAGGAAAGGAAACTCGTAAAGCAACCAGTGAGAATAAGCAAATTACTGACAACTGCACACCCATACATCATAGCAACCCTAAACTTTTCACAAGGGTAATAGTGGAAATAAGACAATGCGGTGATAATCTCAGAAGGCAGGAAGTGGGTGGTGAGGGGAAAATGCCACCTTTCCTGCTGTCTCTAAGCAAAGGAGGTATGGGGAAGAACCTTGCAGATGGCGTTTTAAACTTCTCTTGGCATATTTACTACATCGCATATCAGAAATGAAACAAATCCACCCCAGGCTCCTGTAAAAAAGAAATAAAAGAAAAAGAAAGAAGGAGAGAAATGATCATTTCAAAGTATGAGTCAAAAATAATGAGCAACCTACAATTCTGTTTTCAGTTAACTTATCAGTCCAGGATGAGGGTAAAAGGAAGTCATTGTGCCTGAAATCTAAGTGAGTTTTCCACTTACAAAAGCTGTTCAAAGAAGAAAGTCAACACCAAAAAATGACAGTAATAATTATGACTAATATGAGGAGGGTATGAAAACATTCTGGAGCTATACATTGACATTGATGATATTAAAAATATTAATGATTATCCTATAAATCTTATCATTGCTGATTTTAATGTGTCATATTAAAATTAGGCTATCTATTCTCATTCTTTTTTCTATTTGTGTAGCTCAAAATAGCTATAGATTATCTTTCATGGTCTGTGCAGCTGAAAAGTGTAAGTGAATCAAATTTTCAAAGGCCATGTTATTTTAATGTGTGGAAGGAGGGTAAACGTTTAAAAGGATCCTAAAACACATTATTATTACCTTATTTATTATCTAAATAATTACCTGTCTAAATTACTCCTGTTATGTTTTCCATTTTTATACCCTGAGAATTGTAACACTGCACCCCTATGGTTTCTATAAAGGGGTACACGTGTGCACATGTTTATGTATCCTATTAATTTGGGGGGCTGAATGTTCTGTATTTAATGGTATTGTCATAGAAAAGCAATGACATTAATTAAATATTAATTTGATGCACTATAACATCATCTCTTCCAGCCCTTGTTGTACCTTTTTGCAAGCTCAATTCTCTCCTTCTTTTACTAACCATCTTCCCACAGGCTAAAACTGCACCTAAGATTTTACTATATTGATAACCAACCCTACCAACATTACATTTATTGCTGGCTCCCACCATCACTCCCTCCTCATCACCAATAAGGCTTTAGAAAAATGACCAGTCAGGCATTGAGATCCGTAGTTGTTTTTTTGAGCTTTCTTTTTTTTTTTTTAAGATTTTATTTATTTATTTGGGGCACCTGGGTGGCTCAGTCAGTTAAGCATCTGTCTTCAGCTCAGGTCATGATCCCAGAATCCTGGGATGGAGCCCAGCATCTGGCTCC
>RCUC01138573.1:0-44670 GCA_003697995.1 Taxidea taxus jeffersonii | reverse complement strand
GAATTATTTTAGGATGATAAGATTGGAAAGGATTGAAAAGTCATCCAATTCATGCCTCTATACTTCATTTTAAAGAATACAGGCTTTAATTATCTTTCTTGCTTATTATCTTCCCATCTCAGCATCTGCTATTAATGATTTGTAAATAATTTATCTCCTTAAAGCTATTATTTCAGTAAAGAAAGCTATAACTTCAAATGTGAAGGCAATTCTGCCAAGCTCCCCTTTTCCTATGGCCCCTGGCCACATTCCACATGTGTCTGAAGACCCTGTCTCCAGAAAGCCTGGTTGCTGTGATATTATGTAATCATAGACTCCCCTTATCTAGTTTATTTTAATTTACATTCTTTAAAAATATGTATTTTTCGGGACGCCTGGGTGGCTCAGTTGGTTAAGCGGCTGCCTTCGGCTCAGGTCATGATCCCAGCGTCCTGGGATCGAGTCCCACATTGGGCTCCTTGCTCAGCGGGGAGCCTGCTTCTCCCTCTGCCTCTGCCTGCCACTCTGTTTGCCTGTGCTCCTTCTCTCTCTGACAAATAAATAAAGAAAATCTTTAAAAAATATATATATATGTATTTTTCTTTTTTCCCTTATTGCTTATTTTGAAAGTTTTATATCCTGTGTAAATAATATGAAAGGCAGTAATGCCTGAATTTTACTTTGTTCCTTCTCAGCATAGGGGAAGCTCTGTTTTATGCTAACCTGGGGCATGGTATGTGACTGAGTTTTCTATCCTTACTACCCTATTGCTGATGTGTCACATGCTTCATTCATTCATTCATTCCTGCCATTTAATTCAATATTTGTATCAGAAATCCCACAGATATGTGCGGCTAAGGGTGCTGATGGCGGGGAATACTCATAGCCAATAGTGAGACACTGGCCCAGTAACAACAACAACAAAATAATTATAATAATAAACATTACTCATGTTTACACTAATAGCCGACATTGACTCTGCACTTCTGTGCTAAACATCTTACATGCATTAGGTCAGTGAATTCTCTTTAACCTGGTTTCACAGTTGAAGACACTAAGCTCAGACGAGGTTAAGTGAGGAGCTAGCTAGTGCTTGGCCCGAATCCTCAACTACTGCCAGGCTCTCCTTTCACTTTTTTTCACTGACTTCCTGAATATTGGGCCTGAACATTTTCCCCTAGAGAGACCTCCGACCTAAGAGGCAGTTGTGACACCAATGAGATGTTTATGTTCCTTGAAGTCACCCCTTGTGAACTGGTACCAGAGGTGCACCGGCACACTGCGCAGATCTTGTCTACCAGGCAGGAGGAGGGGTCATTCCAAACACAGGCTGAGGAAGAAGAGCCCCTGGGTGAAACATTCTCCAAGTTAGACAGGGATGTGCGTTGGGAGAGAGGAAGAGCAAACACTGGGAACTGACTTAACTGGTTCTCTTTCCTCTCTGGTTCATCATGGGTCAGCGATGCTATTCAGCTGGTTGTTCAACATTTTGAGCATCACCCCCAGCAATAAATCTCAGAATTTGACCTGTCACGGGGCAGTTGTGGGAGATCTATGAAGGAGAGGAACAGGATGGGGAGAACGTTAGTGCAATTAGAAAAGTAATATTTTGGAAAAACAGTGTGCCTTTATGAATAAGTGACTTTAGCCTTAGTTGGCCCTTGGCGTCGCGTCTATCTGCTTGAGGAAGATAAGGATTTCTTAGAGAAGGAATGGGGGGTGGGGTGGAAATACTGAGATATTCAGCTTCTGACATTCAAAATAGAATTTTATAGCAAGATAAGAAATTTCTAAGCCAGGTTAGTGGCTTGAAAGAAGATTTCCTAAATTCCTTTCAAGATTAAAAAAAAAAAAAAAAAGTCTGTTTGACTCCCTGAAGTTACCAGCTGGGAGGACTTAATTCAGGAGGTTCTTTCAAAGGGTATGACTGTCAAGCAGACCTCACAGCGGCTTGTTTGCTGTTCCCCGGGGATAATGGGAAGAAAGACTAGGAGAGAGAAAGGGGAAAGGGAAAACTCTCAGATGTCCTGATTTCTCCTTTCCAGATTTCTGTCTAGAGGTGACAAGGTGGGCATCTGGATGGCTCAGTCAATTCTTCCTTCAGCTCTGGTCATAATCCCAGGGTCCTGGGATGGAGCCCTACATGGGGCTCCCTGCTCAGCAGGGGAGTCTGTTTCTCTCCCCCGCCTCCACCGCGCCCTTGCTCATTCTCTCTCTCATAAATGACGAGGTACATGATGTGATTGGAGGGAATAGCAGGGACTTGCTCCCATTGGGGCCCCTGAGAGGATCTGTATCTTCCTCTGGCAATACACAGCCGGTAAAAGTGTACTCATACCATAGGCCCTGGGGTCCGGGTTTCCTGGGATGCTGTCAGTGAGAGCCACAGTATCTGGCTGAGTAACTTGGTGGAGGGGTGACCTTAGCAAGCTAGAGTAAGGTGACACAATAGGGAAGCCTGCCGAGCAAATCCCCTGCATCCACCACCTAGGGCCAAGGCTCATTAATGAGCCTCAGAGACAAACTGTAGTTTGTAGAATCTGTAGAGCCAGAGAGCTGAAGGGAGGCTGAGAGACAGCCATGAGTCCTGAGCAACCAAAGGCCAGCTCACAAGTTATGTCCACCTGGTCTGGAACCATGTCTTTCAGCTGCAAATACCAGCAGGGCAAGCAGTGGCCTGGTGGTGAAGGGACAATGTCCCAAAGGCCAGAACAGTCAAAGAACATTCGCACTTAGAGGTCTCATGGATTCTGTCCTTTGTCATACAATTGCCTAAGCTATACTTGCACCCTAAACAATTTGGCGGGGGGGGGGGGGGGGGGGATGGAGAAAAGAGTAAAGGTCTGAGAATACTGAAAAAAAACAAGTGTTATTTTCTTTTCCTTTCTTTTCTTTTTTTCAAGATTTTATTTGCCAGAGAGAGTACAAGTAGGGCGACCAGCAGGCAGAGAAGCAGGCTCCCCTTGAACAAGAAGCCAGAAGTGGGACTCAACCCCAGGGCTCCTGGTATCATATGACCTGAGCCAAGGCAGACACTTAACCACCTGAGCCACCCAGGTGTCCCCAAGTGTTATTCTCCTAAAGAGAATGAGTGTTACCTAAAGGGATTGCTTAAATTTTTTGATAAGACTTAACTTCCTTTTTTGCTCTTCTTTAAATTATTTTTGCTTTAAATTATTTTAATGACATAATTGTAAAATATTTAAGAACCACAAGAAGTAAGAAGCAATACAAAGAACTTATACACCCACCACTCAGTGTAAAAAAAAAAAAAAGAAAAGAAAAAGGAAACATTACTAGGTGCCTACATGGCTCAGTCATTTGAGCATCAGACTCTTGGTTTTGGCTCAGGTCATGATCTCCTGGTTGGGGTAGTGAGTCCCACATTGGCTACATGCTCAGAGTGGAGTGGGCTTGAGAGAGTCTCTCTCTCCCTCTCCCTCCTTCTCTGCCCCTCTGCCTTGTGCTTTCTCTCTCTCTCAATTAAATAAGTAAATAACATCTTTAAGAAAAGGAAAACATTACCAATACGGTTGAAACTTCCAGTGTAGGGGCTGCAGGGTGACTCAGTCTATTACAGATCTGCCTTCGGCTTAGGTCGTGATCCCAGAGTCCTAGGATTAAGCCCCACTATGCCCAGTAGTACTCTGGATTTTACCAGAATGATGACAACAAACCTTTATTACTGAGAAATAAAGTCTTTCTCTGGAAAGACAGGGAGTAAAGGATCTTGACCAGTGAACTCAGGGCCTGAGATTCTTTCCCTGGGGTTCATACAGAAGTACACAAATGGGCTTCAAACCTGAAAGTATTTGCAAAATTTTATACACATGTACTGATGTGCATTTTTCTTAGGGAGATAATCCATAGCTTTCATAGAGATTTTCAAGGGGTTCATAATGCAGGAAAGGTGAAGATCCACTTCTCTCAATTAGGAATAAGATCTCTGAATAGGAGAAGCAGAGACCAGAGGCTCCCAGGAAGCAGGGTGCTTAGGAAAGAGGAAACTCATATCACACCTGATTCACAAGGACTTACACACGAATACATTTACACACAAACGTAGGAATGAGAACTATTTTCCTAGGTGAATGAAGGCTAAATCAAAATTACTTTAATTTGGTGAATCTTGACACTTTCACATTTTCAGGTCTTATTAACTTTATGTCTCAGGCAATACAAAAGACATTAAAAATGAATCTTTGGCTGTCTTAGGATATTGCCCTCTTGCTACCTCTAACTCCTACTGTACATACTCAACAATAAGAAGAGACCCCAGAAGATGTGATCACCTATCTACACCAGGAACCTTTAAAACTAAATTCTGGAGGCTATCTGAGTCTCCTCATCTATAAAACAATGAGGTTAATCCTCTTGTCCTTCAGAAGAGTGAATCAAGTTGTTTAATGTCTATAGTTGTGTTCTGGAAATTATTCATGACTATAATAAAATACAAACACTGCTAAATTACAAAAGAATGTATCCTAGAGAAAAAAAGGAAATTTTAATTAAAATTTACTTTGCAATCTATTACAGTGAACAAACCACATAACAAGTGTGTCTATAATGTAATCCAATTAATTTTTCCATGAAGCTTTATGGAATTAATTTAATTACTTGATAATCATACCTGCTCAACTCCGTAGCAACAACCTAGATGAAACAAATGTAGCTTTGCTTCTGGATGTCTCTTAAATAATATTAATTTAATTCAAAGTTTTTTTTTAAAGATTTTATTTATTTATTTGACAGCGATCACAAGTAGGCAGAGAGACAGGCAGAGAGAGAGGAGGAAGCAGGCTCCCCGCTGAGCAGAGAGCCCGATGCGGGGCTCGATCCCAGGACCCTGGGATCATGACCTGAGCTGAAGGCAGAGGCTTTAACCCACTGAGCCACCCAGGTGCCCCTTAATTCAAAGTTTTAACGAAATTATTACCTTCCATGAAATCATACAGCAACTCAGAGAAGTCTTGATGACTGATGAAATTGCTGCTCATACATTTCTTGCAAAATATATTTGGAAGACAGAGACCTTCAGTTGCTTTTTACTGAAAGCTAATGAGCAACGTTTGTAGAAACTCAGTCTAAAAACTTCCTCCAGTTATTTCTCACCTCTTGAGAATTTTCTGAGCGCCTAGGAAAGTCCTCAACTCCTCTAAACATAAGATGGTAGCTCATAATATTTTAAAATAAAACCTAGCAGCAGCTTCTGGGTTCCCCATTTTTTATTTGTCATTGGCCAAACACAGATCACTTGCCTTTTATGTCACAATGATTTCCCCATCAAGTCAGGCATATCCCATCACATTATGTATATATTCCCACCCATATGTGTGGACTTCTCTTGACTCCCAGGCTCAGTGCAACAGCTGTCAATCTTTTGGGGCTGGGAGATGTCTGGATGGTGAAAATTTCTCCACTGTTTTTCTAGCTCTCATGACTTCCAGAATGAATAGCTTCCTTTGCCCTCCTGGTTTTGACCACCCTGAGTGTATGTTGCAGAGAGAAAGATGCTCATTTTAAAGAAACGTGGCATTGTCCCCCACAAAGCTGCTTTCTGCCTGGACTGACCTCCCAATCCTCTCCACTCCCTACCCTGACAAGTATGGGTCAGCTTCACACTGAACCCAAGAAGTGGGTGATTGGGTCTGGATATTAGCAAAACAACGGCAGACGGGCACCCATGGATCACCGCTTTTAAAGACATGTTGAAATCATTTGTCTCTCTGCCTTGACACTCTCCAAGCTACACGTGGTTCTAATTTTCAACTCGTGGCAGAAACCATAAGCCAAGAAAGCAAATAAGTGTTTCCATAAACTGTAGAAAAGAAACAATCTCCGGCTACCTAACTGTGAAATGCCCAACTTGGGACTTCCATTAACTTTTGACCTTTCTTGGAAACCCATATGGAGAGGTTTCAATTTTTCTAAGTTGGCTCTTGAAGACTGGGGTACTTTTTTAGCAGCAGTATTAAGGTACAATTTCTTCAATATACCAAAGTGGACTGGCTTTCTGACCCCTCCCAAATATGTTGTAGAGGCACATGTGAATGGAATTCTAAGGTTTCTGTGTTCTGCTGCTTTGGTATCCCATCATTATCAAGATGGGTCAAATCTAAGAGACCATAGCTATCAGTACTATTCACTCTAGAAACCTGTGTGTCAGCTGAGGACAGCAAAATGTTCCAACACTGTCCAAGTTAATATTCCCAGAAGTTATAAAATGTCTCTAGTTCTGATTTCTACCAGCAATTAGTCATTCAGCAGTTGATCAATCCTCCTGCTGTGGCATAGTTAGGACATCTCTTATAATGTCAAAGAGCTTGCTCCATTCCCTGATTGCTGATCCTTGCCTTATTTTCTTGAACTCTTTCCTAAAAGATGCCTCAGGGACACCAAAAAACTCCCATTTTAATATTCAGCATGATGGTCTTCCTTTATTTCTTTGTGGCAGGCAGGGCACCTTGACTCACACATTTTGTTAGCCATTATGGGTCAAAACTCTCTCCCAGCAGGATGCCTGGGTGGATCAGTCCATTGTGCAGCCGACTCTTGATTTCAGCTCTGGTCATGATCTCTGGGTCCTGGGATTGAGCCTGATAGAGCCAAGTGGGGCTCCATGCTCAGCAGGGAGTCCCTGCTGCAGGATTCTCTCTCTCCCCCCACCCCTTACCCCTCTAAGAAATAAATGAATCTTAAACAAAACAAAACCTGTCTTCCAGGACACAAACAAAATTACAGAAAAATAGGTCACAGAGAACTAAACAACACACTGCAGAACTCAGTTGAGGCAGCAGCTCCACGGTTCCCACCTGGTCCAGGCCACCATCACCTCACTTGGATTATTGCAAAAGGCTCGTAAGTCATCTTCCTGCATATACTTTCCCCTACCGGTTATTCTCCAGAAACAGCCAGAGTGTTCCTTTAAAAATGTTAGTCAGGTCATGTCACTCCTGGGCTCAAAATTCTCCAATGAATTCACTTTCACTAAGAGAAGAATCTGAAATTGGCTTCACTTTCTTCAGGTCTGCGCTCAAATGTCGCCTTAATCATGAATCCTTTTCCAACCATCCCACATAAAATAATGACTTTCCCATCCCCACCTCTGTACCACTCCCAATTCCCCCTCTCCTGCCCTTTTCCCCATCCATAGCACCTAGCGTATATTGCTGATATGATGTGTAGATTATAGTTTCCAAGATGGCAACAAGATTTCCCATGCCACAGACTCTTCTTATCAAGTGGTATTTCTACACTTCCTTCGAGAGATGTTTCCCACTGGCCTTCAATCAAGGGCAGCCTGCAAAAGTTTTGGAAGTGACACCTTGTGACCTCCTGAGGCTAGGTCACAAAAAGCCATACAATTTCTGCCTGGTCCTCTTGAGGCACTTAATCTTGGAATTCAGCCACTATGATATGAGGAAGCCCAGGCCACATGGAGAGGCCAACAGTCAGCTGTTCTGGCCAACAGCCATCACCAACTTCAGATATTTGAGGAAGCTTTTGAGATGATTTCAGCCCCAGCTACTGTATGAGACTCCAAGTGAAAACTGCTTGGCTTAGCTTAATTGCCTCCCAGAACCATGAAAGACAACAATAAAATTATTGTAGTTCTAAGCCACCAAGTTTTGGGGCCATTTGTTATTCAACGATAGATATTGGAACAATTTGTCTATGTGTATGTTGTGTATCTCCCCCCGGTAGAGTACAAGTTTCATGAAATCAGGAGTTTTGTTTGCTTTCTTTGTTGCTGTACTCCCAGCACCTAGACCAGTGCTTGCATATAGCAAAGTACTCAATAAAAAATGTGGTGAAGGGGCACCTGGGTGGCTCAGTGGGTTAAAGCCTCTGCCTTCGGCTCAGGTCATGATCCTAGGGTTGTGGGATCGAGCCCCGCATCGGGCTCTCTGCTCTGCGGACAGCCTGTTTCCTCCTCTCTCTCTGCCTCTCTGCCTACTTGTGATTTCTGTCTGTCAAATAAATAAATAAAATCTTTAAAAAAAAATGTGGTGAAGAAGTGAATGGATACATGACACATTTTCAGCATGGTATGCTAATGGTTATTGGTCAACAGTGCACCATACAGTCCGCTGGACTAGACCTCATTGGCAGAGAGGATGAGCTAGAATTTTCCATATGGCCAAATACATTTCAACAAGAATATTTCAGAGGCAAATAATATTATAATGAATTATAACTACTGCAGGAAAGCATAAAATAGGATTTGAGCTTCATGTAGAATTTGTCTTCTGGTGATTGATTCCATAATCCCATCATGGGCTTTTCCAGATCAGGTCTGGAGAGGCTTCAGAAGCACTTTCAGAAGGATTAGTAATTTTTTTTCCAATGCAAATAATAAAGTTCTTGCTAAAAATGACAAGCTGAAATCATTCACATGTTCTTGGTATGAAATGAGACGAAGTGGAATAAGTGGAATGAAAATGGATGGCATTGTGTACACACACGTGCATGGGTGCACAATTTGTAATGCCTACTTCCATGGCCTATTTTCGGTCTGGTGGTTTGAATGGAATGTACATACATAAAAAAATGAATAAATATGGTTCTGAATCTCCCCAGGTTTGTACTAAGTACTTCAATTTACATTTAGTTTGGAGCAAATATTTGTGTTTTGCTTGGAGAGCAACAATATACTCAACATATCCAAGGAAAATATTACAAAATTATCAACTCTGGAAGTAAAAAAGGACAAAATTTCTTAGCTGCCTGGAAGTTACTTTTTGTTTGAGGAAGAATTACAGGAGGATGGTCTTGACTGGACCCATAGATTTCTTTGGGTCAATCCATCTCAGCCTTGATTGGACCAAAAAGCACAGATGTGGAATCTACGTTTTCTTAGAATGGAGTATCTCTGCTGAGTCTATTGAAATGGCTTCAAAGTAGTTTCCATATATGAATCACTTTGATAAACAATATATGCGATCTTTTTCCAGAATCCAGGAGCCCTCAGAGTAAAAATGGCTTTTTAAAGTTCTTCACTTAAGGCTAATGTCATAAGGCTACTTGGCTGAATGTCTCCTGAGGAAGAGTGTGTGCCATTTTGCTGCCTTTGTTCCAATGACAGTTGTTGGTGCCATTGGGCCTCACCATCTGGCCTGAGGTATGAGGTTCCCCTCTTGGTTAGGTTCAAGCCTTGGCTGGAAAGTGAGGAGATTCCCAAAATTTACTTGGAAAGGCCAGGCAAGTGATTTGGGCAACCTTTTCTTTGGAAATTCCATTTATCTCACCAAAATTTAGATGTTGCTTCTGAAGCTTATTCTTTATTTCATTAAAAAAAAAAAAAAATGTTTTTATTTATTTATTTATTTGCAGGCTCAGACAAACTTGACTAGAAAAGAAGCCCAGGCAGGAGTTAGGATGAGCCCATGACGTGCCACAAGCTCCAGCCAATTGAAAGGCCACGAGAGGGGGAGGGCGGAAGTGACGAGACGTATCCCTCCGCGGGGCGAGAGGGTCGGTGGGGGGAGTCGGCGTCTCTCTCCCCCGCGCCAGCTCCCGTACACGGAGCCGCATTCCTTGGCCCCCCCACCCCCTCCCTCGGGGCCCCCCCGCCCCCCTCGGGAAAAAAATCCACCCCAAATCACTCGAACCCGAGGGAGGTTTCTTTCACCCTCGGGGAGACGAGCTCTCAACGGTTCCCTCTCAGCCGTCTCCCCCAAGCCCCCGTCCCCTCCCCTGCTCCCACCCCCTTCTCCCGGCGCCGGGTGCAAGGTCCCTTTAAGGCGACGGCGCCTTCCTCGGGTCAGACTACCGGCGGCGACGACCACGGGAGGTGAGTGAGCGAGCGGGCGAGCCTTCTCTCTCCCCACCCCCTTCTCCCGGGGGTTCCGTTATCTTTTCGCTTGGCGAGGCGCTCCGAGGCGAGACAATGAGAGGGGGATGGGGCGGGTGCGCGAGGGGGGGGGGGGGGGGCGCGGGCGCGCGCCCCCCCCCCCCCCGCAAGTGGCGGTGCGGCTCGCGGCGGCGGCGGGCGTGGGGCGCGGCGCGCGAGCGCGAGTGTGAGTGCGTGCGCCCCGGGAGCCGCGCGGTGGGTCGGGCCGGGCGGCCCCTACTTGCCTGCCGGCCGCCCCCGCCCCCCGGCGTCCGCCGCGGCGCGCGCGCGCGCACTCGCGCCCCACGGCCCCGCACACACCCGACGTCCACACGCACGCCCGGCGCGAGGCGTCTCGAAGGAGTGGGCGGGCGCGGGCGGCGGCCCGCGAGGAAGGGGGCGGGGGCGCGGGCGCGGGCGGCTGTGAGACGGCGGGGCGCGACGGGAGGGGCGGGCGAGGGGGCGAGGCCGCGGCGAGGTGACGTCCTGGGGTGGGGGGTAGTGCTCGGTTCACCCGCCGCGTCCCCGCCGGCGAAGGTGTGGGGCGCTCTTTTTGAGCGCGAGGAAGAAAATGAGTGATCGCTGTGCCGCTCCCTTGTGTTATGTAATCTCTGCTCGGTCCAGTAGTACATCCTAAGCCTGAGTGCAATGCAGTTAGTTTACAGAGTCTCCTCCCTTGGCCCTAAAATTTCTTTGGGTTGGCGTCGTGATTTATAAGATGGGATGAGGCGGAAAATCTTTTATTTTCTGATGATTATATCCTGCCGCGGTGGGCGCCATGTTTATCCCAGGGACTATTTTTTCTAGATTCTTAGCACCTACTGGAAAGAAGTGGTGTCGTTGATCCACCTGCTTTCCCTCCTTTCTGCGAGTTGCCCTGATTTCCTCTCCCGTCAGACGTGGAGTTATTAACAGGACATAACTGGACATATCTCTGCTCACTTTTCTTGGACGTTCTCAGCTCAAAAGGTAGAGCTGAGAAGAGTCTTGGAAATCAATTAGCCCAGTCTCGTTTTTGAAACGAAAATTGGGAAACAGTTGTACCATCTCAGAACAACTGCCTTCTTGTTGCAGATTGTAGCCTGCTCTACTACACTCTTTTAGACACCTCCCACCGCAGCTTAAAACCCCAGAGAAACGGAGTTTTACTTTCAAAGGATTTTCCCTTCTAGAGGGAAGCTAAATGGCGAGGGCAGGGAGGGCTGCTTCCTGATGAACGACATTGAATTTCCAGACCCTGAGCTGCTCCTGGGACTGGGAGTTGGACTCTGAATTCGAACTAGTTCGCACAATCTTTAACTTTGGGATACTTAAAAAGTTCCTTGGAGATTGCTGAAATAGCTGTTTGGGGGCCCTCATCCCCAAGTCTCTTTGGGAGGGATAGGGAGTGCCATCTTCTCTACATTTTTAACTCGCAGCCCTTTGGCTGAGGTAACCACCACATTGAGAATTACTGGGTTAGTGTAAAAGTGCTCAATATATATTAAAACGATTAAATGGCAATTTACGTTCTTGATTTCCTTCCCCTTAAAGTACCGTTAATAACAATCATGATGGTGGTGTATCTCAAACTAAAAGAACAGAGTGGAGATTCTTGAGATGAACAGGATTTTGTTTGTTTCCACCCCCACCTAGATTATAGTAGTATAATCTAGGGAAGCAGGATTTTTTTTGTTTTTTTTTTTTGTTTGTTTTAGATTTATTTGAGAGAATGAACAAGAGAGAGCACAATTAGGGGGGGAGGGGCAGAGGAGGAGGGAGAAGCAAGATTCTGCACTGTGCAGGGAGCCGGGTGTTGATCTGGGTTGTAGGGCCCTGAGATCATAACCTGAGCTGAAGGCAGGTGCTTAACGGACTGAGCCACCCAGGCCCCCTGGGAAAGCAGTTCTTAAAGTATGGCCTGCTGATCTCTGGGGATTCTTCATACCCTTTCAGGGGAGCTGAGAGGTCATAACTATTTTCAAAATAGAAAATGCTAAGATCCTATTTATCTTTTTTCCAGTGACATTTGCACTGATGGTCCAAAAGTAAAGCTGGGTAAAAGTACTGATGGCACCTTAGTACAGAGCAAGGCAGTAGCACGAAACACCATGTGAAAAGGCCCTTGATGAAGCAGTAAAAATGATTTTTACTAAAGCTCAACTCTTCAGTCGTTTTTGTTTGTTGGTTGGTTGGTTTTTTTGTTTTTTTGTTTTTTTGTTTTTTTAAGAATCTGAATGGGGGGGCACCTGGGTGGCTTAGTGGGTTAAGCCACTGCCTTCAGCTCAGGTCGCGGTCTCAGGGTTCTGGGATCGAGCCCCACATCGGTTTCTCTGCTCAGCGGGGAGCCTGCTTACCACACCCCCTCTTGACTCTCTGCCTACTTGTGATCTCTCTCTTTGTCAAATAAATAAATAAAATCTTAAAAAGAATCTGAATGGGAAGGATGCATAAAGCACTTATGCTGCCTAAGAAGGTATGATCCTTCTCATAATGAAAAGCACTTGTGAGATTGAGTTATGAGCTGCTTATTTCATGGAACAGCATTTTTACTTGGAAGAACGAATGACAAACTACAGTTTTTCTCACCTTAATGTTTGGCACATATTTCCTTGATAGTGAGGTGAGCCTGTTGTTTTGAGGAAAGCAATTGCCAGAATTTGTTGTTAAAGATAAAAATTTGAGAGTGAAAGTTAGAATTTGTTAAAAGTTGACATCTCGGGACGCCTGGGTGGCTCAGTTGGTTAAGCGGCTGCCTTAGGCTCAGGTCATGATCCCAGCGTCCTTGCTCAGCAGGGAGCCTGCTTCTCCCTCTGCCTCTGCCTGCCTCTCTGTCTGCCTGTGCTCGCTCTCTCTCTCTAATAAATAAATAAAATCTTAAAAAAAAAAAAAGTTGACATCTCAGGTTTGACAGCTTTCCAGTCTTTTTAAGCCTTTTCTTAAAACATCAGTGTTAATGACTGATATTTAAATCTTTTCTATATTATATTTAGGTTTATAGTGAAATATGTCAGCATTTGAAGGATGAGCATCTCGGTAAATATTTCCTAAGTGATCAGTATTTGAAGTTTCAAAATCATCATGGGTCAATAATCCTTTCAGAATGCAAGGTATACCAGTGTATTTTATTTTACTTTACTTTTTTTTTTTAAGATTTTATTTATTTGTTAGAGAGAGGGGGAGAGTGCTAGCCCAAGCAGGGAGAGTGGCAGGCAGAGGGAGAAGCAGGCTCCCTGTGGGACTCCATCCCAAGACTCTGGGATCAGACCAAACCTGAAGGCAGACGCTTAACTGACTGAGCCACCCAGGCATTCCTACACCAGTGGATTTTAATGTGACAAAGTAGGAAAAGTTGATTGATAGGGATTTAGATTCCAAGATGCAACTCTTCTTTAAGAAACTACCATTTGTTGAGTTCTAGTCTTGTGTCAATATAGGCAACTACCTGAAAAGGTTTTTATTATTTTTTTATTTTTTAAGATTTTATTTATTTATTTGACAGAGATCACAAGTAGGCAGAGAGGCAGGCGGGGTGGGGGCAGGCTCCCTGCTGAGCAGAGAGTCCGATGCGGGGCTCAATCCCAGACCCCTGAGATGATGACCTGAGCTGAAGGCAGAGGCTTTAACCCACTGAGCCACCCAGGCGCCCCTGAAAAGGTTTTTTGGGTTTTTTGTTTGTTTGTTTGTTTTAAGATTTTACTTATTTGACAGAGATCACAAGTAGGCAGAGAGGCAGAGAAAGATGAGGGGAAGTATGCTCCCTGTTGAGCAGAGAGCCCAATGTGGGGCTCAATCCCAGGACTGGGGGATCATGACCTGAGCCGAAGGCAGAGGCTTTAACCCACTGAGCCACCCAGGCGCCCCCTTGAAAAGGTTTTTATACTTTTGTCTTTTCCTGCTATCTGTGAGACCACATAGTCCATATACTTAACCAAAGCAATATAGAGCAACAGACAGAATGCATTAAGCAGCTATGAGAACCAAACTGTCTTCTATTAAGCTAGACCTTAAAGATTGGGAAAATGTAAAACAATGTTACTCTCTGATTATTTGGGGGAAAATAGCTTTTAATTAACTTTTAATTGAAAATGTTATTTATGTTAACTGATGGTTTGTTGTTAATTGCATCATTAAGTACTTAATTATTTTGTTGTAATGCCTCATGGTAAATATCAAAAAGTGTAATCCACATAAATAAAAACTCCTTTACGTTCCTCAATAATTTTAAGACTGTAAAGGGGTCTTAAGACCAAAAATTTGAGAATGACCCAGTGTGTCTTATGCTTCTGCTTTTGAGATCATCTAGTTCTGCCTCCATTTAGGAACTGGAGAATTTACAAATGTTGGTTGGAGTTAATAAAGGAAGAAGCAGTGGATTGGGGAAGAATTGTAGAGAAAAAGGTTGATTTGAATCCTGGCCTGCATTACAGTTATCTACTAACCATAACCTTGGGCAAGTTACTTAATCTCTCTACACCTCCTTTTAAACCTCATCTGTAAAATGAAGTACTTAGTTTACAATTGTGAGAATTCACTGGGATGATGAGTGTAAATTACATAATAATGTCTGGGAATATCACCTTAAAATAAAATACATTCCAGGTAATGTTTCCATCTTTGTTCTACATCTGTATTTTTTTGTTGAGGGTGGAGATTTCTGATTTAAATTACAAACCTAGAGCTGGTTGGTGCCTTTGTCAAATCTGTTTAAGACTTTTACAGATTCTTTGGCATTTCTGGTTTGTGATATTAAAGCCATATCCACAAAAACATTTTTACGTGTAACTTGAGGGGAGAAAAGGGAAATGTTACTAACATATTACTGGTATTTAACAAAGTTAAATGAAATTGAAGGAGTAGAAATGAGGTTTAGGTATCAAAACAACTGTCAGTGAGGAAAAGCTTTTCTTGGGAATGGGACTTCTGAATATTTAGCCCTTTAAAAATAGGGAACTTACAGCTTTAATTGTTGTTCTACTAAAGAGCACATAACTTATATCCAGGTGCTTCTTGATAGATTTGCTGTCTGTTAAATTGAAAATATTTTTTGTTTGGGAGTATTAGATTATTAACACATTGTGAATATTATATGTGAGATTCTACAACTGTTAGATTCTGAAAGAGACAAAATAGGTCATGCAAAAGACTGGATAAATAAAAGCTTCTTACAGATAAAATAATTAGTTTTATAGCCACGTTAAGTATTAAGTAGTCAGTCCTATAGGTTTTCTAAAATTAATCTTTTTCAAAGCCAAAAACTGAGTTAACTTGAAAACAAATGCCAGTTGTTTTGAGGATTTTTTTTTCTCACTTGGTATAAGAGACAGTGTATTCTTAAATGTTTTGTTTGTTTTTTAAAACATTTTTCCTGTTCCAAAGGTTCTTTTTATTTTTATTTTTTAAAGATTTTATTTATTTATTTGACAGATCACAAGTAGGCAGAGAAGCAGGCAGAGAGGGAAGGGGAGAAGCAGGCTCCCTGCCGAGCAGAGAGCCCGATGCGGGACTCGATCCCAGGACCCTGGCATGACCTGAGCCGAAAGCAGCGGCTTAACCCACTGAGCCACCCAGGCGTCCCCCAAATGTTCTTTTTATCTTGGTTTATGGGCGGGTATGTACCAGTAGTGAATTGATAATGTTAAATTCTGAAATCTTCATTTCTGGTATTTACTTTACATCTATGAAAGAACCAGACAAATTAAAGGAGTTGAAAGCTTAAGAGCCAAATCTGTCTGGAGAGTTTTGGTAGAAAATATGTTTTCCTAATATTATTTGAGATGAGGGTAGATAAACATTTGCTGCCCATTAAGTACCTCAAAAGTAGACTGACAGGTGTATCTGCTGGATTCTTTTTGTTGTTTTTATTTTATTTTATTTCTTAAGCTTTTATTTATTTATTTATTTATTTGACAGAAGAGATCACAAGTAGGCAGAGAGGCAGGCAGAGAGAGGAGGAAGCAGGCTCCCTGCGGAGCAGAGAGCCCGATGTGGGACTCGATCTCAGGACCCTGGGATTATGACCTGAGTGGAGGCAGAGGCTTTAACCCACTGAGCCACCCAGGCGCCCTCGATTAGACTTTTACTGATTAGTTAGGGCTTGAGTATAGACTACCTTATTTGCCAGCACTTAAGATATAATTATTAATTTCTCTCTAGGAAGATATATCTGATATACCCATATTGTGGATGGAAGGATGAATGCCAGAGACTTAAAAGGCTATGGGAATTGCTAATAGTCCTGTGTGAGCCTCAGTGTTGAGTAAAGCCTACTGAGTACACAAAAATTATGTTGTCAATGTAATTACTGTTATAAAATACAGAAATTAGATAGGTTACCAAGATGTCAAATAATGGGTTGGATTAGTGGAAGATGGCAAAGTTCATCTCCTCTTAGAGTACCTCCTTGGTAGTCTGCATAATCCACCTTAGATTCATGTCTTTTTTCTAATATTACTTAATTATCATGGGCATTTTAAGAAGTGTGTATATACAATCTATATGAAAATTGCTCCTAGAAATAAGAACACGTTAGCAGAAAATTGAGTCAACAAGGCTACCAGTTTTAGTAAATGGCAAAATAGTGGCAGAATAGGGTAGCACAAAAATATCACAACCAAAATATGAATAGGTAGTTTTTACCCCCAGCCTTTTTCTTTTTAAAATTTCAGCTTTATTGAGGTATAATTGACAAATAAAATTTAAGATAATTTAAAGTGTACATTATGGTGATTTCATGTACATTGTGAGAGGATTCCCTCCATCCAGTTAATGAACCCCTTCGTCATCTCACATTTAAAAAAAAAATTTATTATTTATCTACTTGTCAGACAGAGAGCACAAGCAGGCAGAGGCAGAGAGAGAAGCAGGCTCCTTGCCGAGCAAGGAGCCCGATGTGGGACTCAATCCCAGGACTCCGGGATCATGGCCTGAGCCAAAAGCAGCAGCCATGTGTCCCTCACATTTTTGTGTGTGTGAGAAATTTAAGTTCTACTTTCAGCAAATTTCAATTATATGATACCATGTTATTAATTATAGTCACCATGTTTTGCATTAGATCCTCAGATCTTACTCATCTGATCTCCCAACTTTTTTTTTTTTTTTAAGATTTTATTTATTTATTAGAGAGAGAGAGAGCAAGCACAGGCAGGCAGAGAGGCAGGCAGAGGCAGAGGGAGAAGCAGGCTCCCTGCCAAGCAAGGAGCCCGATGCGGGACTCGATCCCAGGACGCTGGGATCATGACCTGAGCCGAAGGCAGCCGCTTAACCAGCTGAGCCACCCAGGCGTCCCCCAACTTTTTATTAAGAAAATTTCATCTATAGGGGGCACCAGGGTGGCACAGTCAGTTAAGAATCTACTTTCAGCTCAGGTCATAATCCCAGGGTCCTGGGATCGAGTCCTGCATTGGACTCCCTGCTCAGCGGAGCGCCTGCTTCTCCCTTTCCCTCTCTGTTCTCCTCCCCACCCCGCTTGTGCTCTTTCTTAAATACGTAAGTAAAATCTGTAAAAACAACAGCAACAACAAAATAAAACCTCATGCATGTATAAGTGAAAGCATACAATACAAGTACGGGCAGCAAACCCATTACCCAGACATGACTTTTTTTTAAACGTACTAATGTCTATAAAGAAGGTACCAAAATATGCATGTTTGCTGAAACACTTGAAAGTGAGTCATGACACTTCCACTAAATATTCATGCATTTGCTAAGAATAAATACATCCTCCTCCATAACTCTGATGTAACTGTTCTTTCTAAGGAAATTTAAAAGTTATTCCTGGGGCGCCTGGGTGGCTCAGTGGGTTAAAGCCTCTGCCTTCGGCTCAGGTCATGATCCCAGGGTCCTGGGATGGAGCCCCATGTCTGCTCTTTGCTCAGCAGGGAGCCTGTTCCCCTCCCCTCCCTGCCTCTCTGCCTACTTGTGATCTCTGTCTGTCAAATAAATAAATACCATCTTTAAAAAAAAAGTTATTCCTAGGTGGTGGGGGAAAATAGGTGAAATAAGGGGATTAAGAGTACACTTATCTTGAGCACTGGGTAATATGTAGGATCGTTGAGTCACTTATGTTGTACACTTGAAACTAACAGGGTATGTTAACTATAGTGGACTTGAGATTTAAGAAATAAAAAATTTAAAAATTAAAATAATAAAAAGTAATTCCTAAGTATCACCTAGTATCTAATCTGTATATTCAAATGTTCCATTTGTTCTCAGAATGTCATTTATAGTTTTTAAGTGAACCAAAATCCAATAAAGGTTCACATGTTGCATTTGTTATGGCTCTTTAGTTTAGTTTTTTTTTTTTTTTTAATTTAGTTTGGTGTGTGTGTGTGTGTGTGTGTGTGTGTGTGTCACATTTTTAAAGAGAACATTTTAGTAGTTTTGTAGAATGCTTTGTATTGTGCATTTGTCTGATTTCTTTATAGCATGTCCCACCTTCTGGATTTACCTCATTATTTCCTTATGGTGCTATTTATTCCTATTTTGTTTTGTTTCCTACAAACTGCAAGTTGAATTTAAATGCTCGATTTAATTAAGGTTAAACATTATTGTCTGTGGCTTGTTTGTTGTTTACAGAAGAACAAGCCATACATGGTTGGTGATAGGCAGAGTTTAGATTATTGGCTGACTTTTTCTGTTTAAACTTTTTTTTTAACATTTTGAAAAAAATATTTTATTTATTTATTTGAGAGAGAGAGACAGTGAGAGAGAATATGAGCGAGGAGAAGGTCAGAGAAGCAGACTCCCCGTGGAGCTGGGAGCCGGATGCGGGACTCAATCCTCGGACTCCAGGATCATGACCTGAGCTGAAGGCAGTCGCTTAACCAACTGAGCCACCCAGGCACCCCTCTGTTTAAACTTAAATACTGTCAAAACCTTTGGTTTTCGAGATAAAGAGCTACCTCTGTAACTTAAAGTTCAAACATAACAATAAGACTTTGAGAAAATGCAGAAATAGATTTGCTTCATGTCATTTTGTTCACTGCCCTCTGAGAAAATGATTTGGAAGTTGGACAAGTAAGAAGGGTAGATATATTTAGCAGACGCAGCCTATGGAGGAATTCCTGTAAAGGGGTCAACCAGAAAGTTTAGGGTGCCTGTGAGTCTCAGTCAGTTGAGCGTCGGACTCCTGGTTTTGGCTCAGGTCATGATCTCAGGGTCCTGGGATCCAGTCCTACATGGGGCTCCATGCTAAGTGAGGAAGGAGTCTGCTTAAGATATTCTCCCCCTCCCCAATAAATAAATAAATAAACTTTTAAAATAAAAACCCAGAAATTTTAGAAATGGAGATTAAATTAAAAGACTTTGGGAAATGATTTTCACAAAAATTATTCACTAGTCAGTACTAACATACCAACAATTATAAGCAATACTGATAATAACCATAATCTTAAAAGATCGGCATCATGATGCCCCTGTTTTATGAGGAGAAATTAGGTACTTGGGCAAAAAGAAGAATGGCACAGAAGTTGTCAGATAAATACAAAGAGGAAATTAAGTTTCACAGGTAGATGATTATAAGGTGAAACAAACCAGATGCATATGAGCTTTATACAAATTAAATGTTTTTACTTTGTGAGATGTAATCATCTGACCCGTTCATTGGAAACTTGTTCATTTTCTGTTTTTGCAAAGATAGATATTGTAAAAAGAAATGGTAAGGGCGCCTGGGTGGCTCAGTCCATTAAGTGTGTGCCTTCAGCTCAAGTCCTGATGTCAGAGTCCTGGGATCAAGCCCCACGTGGGGCTCCCTGCTCAGAGGGGAGCCTGCTTCTTCCTCACCCTCTGCCCCTCCCCCTATGCTTGCTCTTTCTTAAATTAAGTAAATAAGTAAAAAGAAATGGTAGTTTTTTATGCATAGGATGTGGAATGAAAATTTTCCCCTTCAGAGCATGGATTCCATTTGATCAAGTTTTCTCAGTCTTGGCACTATTGACGTTTTAAAGCAGATAAGTCCCTGGATGACGTATACATCATAGGATGTTTAATAGCACCCCTGGCCATGCCAGTAGCACCACTTCCCAATCCCACCCATAGTTATGACTACCAAAAATTTCTCCACACATCGCCAAATGTCTTCTCAGGGGCAAATTCCCATTTTTGAGTTTCATTGAGTTAGATAAAATCCACTGGCACGGGTGAAGATTTCTTAGTAATGTCCTCTATGATTTGCTTTCCCTTTTTGTAATCCATACACAGCTCTTGAACCCAAATTTCTTCTGCAGATAGGCTGCACAGCTTGGGCTGTGCCTGGTATGTGTTGGAGAACAGTGGGATATCATGGAATTTTTTTTAGCTCTACTGGAAATTTTATTGAGGGAAGAAATGAGCTCTTCATTTAGAATTCAAAGGTATAGGCTTTTTGCTTTATCTAACACCCTTCCAACCCAGTTTCCTTGGAAAGGAACTTTATTAGCTATATATGCTTATATGCTATAGATAGTTTTTGTTAGGAATAGTTGAGATTGATATTTGTTTGATATCTTTATCTTGGTCTTCAAGAAAAGACTGTCTTTCAAAACATAGTGACTTGCTAAAGAGCTTGATTGAGCTAAATGCATCCTCTTTGTTAACCTTTGTCATTAAATTTTTTTTTTTAAAGATACAGATTTTTTTTTTTAAGGTTTTTTTAAATTTATTTATTAGTTAGAGAGAGAGAGAGAGAGCGAGCGAGCACAGGCAGAGCAGAGGGAGGAGCAGGTTCCCTGCCGAGCAAGGAGCCCGATGCGGGACTCCATCCCAGGACGCTGGGATCATGACCTGAGCCGAAGGCAGCCGCTTAACCAACTGAGCCACCCAGGCGTCCCTGTCATTAAATTTTTTAAAAATTATATTTTTATTAAAGTTTTTTTTTTTAATTAAAGATGCTGTCTATCACAGCAAGGGTTTTATCAGACACTACTGAGTGTTGTGTCAGAAGGACTTAGGAGCCAACTGAAGAAGTTCCAATGGCCAAAATAGGACGTTTCTGAGTATCAGTAAAATACTGCATTGGATCAAACACATAAATTATGTTTAAAATATAAGGGCGCCTGCATGGCTCAGTTGGTTAAGTGTTGGACTCTTGATTTTGACTCAGGTCATGATCCCAGGGTTGTGAGATTGAAACCTTAAAATCCGCCCCCTCCGCCGTCGCTCCTTTTTTTTTTTTTTTTTTTTTTTAAGAGATTTTATTTATTTATTTGATCACACCAGCAGTCAGAGAGGCAGGCAGAGAGGCAGGGGAGAAGCAGGCTCCCTGCAGAGCAGAGCACCCGATGTGGGACTCGATCCCAGGACGCTGGGATCATGACCCGAGCTGAAGGCAGCAGCTTAACCCACTGAGCCACCCAGGCGTCCCTCCCTTTCTTTTTTTTAAAGATTTTTTTTTTTAATTTATTTATTTGACAGAGATCACAAGTAGGCAGAGAAGCAGGCAGAGAGAGAGGAGGAAGCAGGCCTCGTGCAGAGCAAAGAGCCCGATGTGGGGCTCGATCCCAGGACCCTGAGATTATGACCTGAGCCGAAGGCGGAGGCTTTAACCCACTGAGCCACCCAGGCGCCCCCCTTTCTTAAAATAAAGTAAAGTGGGGGCACCTGGATGGCTCAGTGGGTTAAGGCCTCTGCCTTCGGCTCAGGTCATAATCTCAGGGTCCTGGGATCCAGCCCTGCATGGGCTCTCTGCTTAGAGGAGAGCCTGCTTCTTCTCCTCTCTCTCTCTGTCTGCCTCTCTGCCTACTTGTGATCTCTGTCTGTCAAATAAAACAAATAAAATCTTAAAAAAAAATGATAAGATATGATATCATATGAGGGTGCCTGGGTGGCTTGATCTTTAAGCGTTTGCCTTCGGCTCATGTCATGATCCCAGGGTCCTGGGCTCAAACCCCGCATCAGGCTCCCTGCTTGGTGGGGAACCCTGCTTTTCCCTCTCCCACTCCCCTGCTTGTGTTTCCTCTCTTGCTGTCTTTCTCTCTGTCAAATAAATAAATCCTAAAAAAAATAAATTATGATATAATGATAGTTTAACAACAAGCTTATTGGTCACTTTGGTGAAATGCTATTGAATTATCTTGAAAACTGGTAAAGGGAAAGAAGCAAGCAAGATAGAAGGAATACCCACCACTGGATAACCAAATAATAGATATATTTTGCCTTTTTGTTATTTATTTATTTATTTTTTAAAGTAATTTCTGCATCCATCATGGGGCTTACTCCAGTGACTGAGTCAGCCAGGTACCCCTGCTTTTTGTTTTGTTTTTTGGGGGGTTTTGGTTTTAAGATTTATTTTTAGAGAGATAGTGCAGGGTAGAGGGTGACAGAGGGAAATTGGAAGAGACTCTCAAGCAGACTCCCCGCTGAGTGCAGTCAAAATGGGGCTGGATCTCATAACCCTGTGATCATGACCAGAGCTGAAATCGAGTCAGATACTTAACCAACTGAGCTACCCAGGCACCCCTGTTTTTTTGTCCCAATTAATAAATGAAGAAGGAATGATATAGAATGATTAGATCCAGCATTGAGCATGCCTACTGATGGAGGAAAACCTCATCCTTATGAATAATCTTAGGGTAAAAACGTTCAGCCTGTATCTAATTATGCCACTAGATCCAGCTGTCAGTTTCAAGATACCCAGGGCACAGAGGCATGTAAATGCAATGGGTATGGGATCAACAATATCCAGGTTGTAGAAATTATAAGAGGTAAACTGGTTCTTCAACAAGTAAATTGCAAGGGAGGGGGAAAAAGATGAAGGATGACCTATAAATTAAAAGATACAGGGGCGCCTGGGTGGCTTAGTTGGTTAAGCGACTGCTTTCGGCTCAGGTCATGATCCTGGAGTCCTGGGATCGAGTCCCACATCGGGCTCCCTGCTTGGCAGGGAGTCTGCTGCTCCCGCTGACCTCCTCTCATGCTCTTTCTCTCTCAAATAAATGAATAAAATCTTTAAAAGATATAGGAAACTTCCCAAATAATCATGATCTATATGGACCTTTTTTGGATCCTAATTCGAACAGACTTTAAGAAGTATGGTATTTGAGAGAATTTGAATTGAATGTTGATATTAAGGGACTGTCAGTTTTTAGGCATTTAATGATACATTTTTGTTATGATCTTTTAAGTCTTTATCTTTTAGCGCTACATACCAAAATGTATATGAATATGATACGGATTAGCTTCAAAGAAATATGAAGGAGAGGTGGCATAGATAAAACAAGGACAGCTTTGGGTTGATAATTTTTGAAGTTGGGTGATGGATACATATCTACTTTTGTATTTAATTAGAATTTTTATCATTTTTTTAAAATAAAGATTTTATTTATTTATTTGAGAGAGAGTGTGCAAGTGAGTGCCCCTTAGGCATATGCAGAGGGAGAAAGGGAAAAGCAGACTCCCTGCTGAGCAAGGGTTAAGGTTAGGTCCCCAGGACCCCAGGATCATGACCTGAGCTTAAGGCAGCTGCTTAACAGACTGAGCCACCTACGCACTCCTATATCTCATTTTTAAAACAGCAGAAAAGAATCACAGCATTCTTGATTCAGAGACTCATAATTGGAATGTGATGAAAGTTTGCCATTTCACTTGGTTATAGTATGCTTCTCAAATCTGCTGCCCATCCCAAGTTTTCCTCTTGATGTGGCACTGCATTACCTGTATGCCAGCCTTTATTTTCTGAAATTCACTTTTTTACCTGGCAGATATTCAGAAGAAATGAAAATACCCCTAAATTGAGTAAGAATTGAATTTCAACTTCTTTGTTAATTTGAGAAGTACTAAGTCTGAATACACTTCACAGCAAAATAATAGAGAAGGGGAAAAAAAATCCAGGTTTTTGTTTTGTTTTCCTTGTGAGAAATTAAGTTAAAGGTTTGGTGTGGAAAGAGGTGTTAGACGTGAGTGGAGTGATAATTTGGGAAGATCCGTATATTGTACTGTGTAGTACTGTGTAGTACTGTGTATATACAGGAAGTATTTAGTACTTCCTGCCTTCTTCGATCAAAAATAGTTAAAAGGTGACTATGTGCCATGGATCATTTGAAAGACCACAGAGAATGATGGTGTTTCTGTCATGAGCATCTTGGTAGAGAAATGAAATAATGGCATTTAATCATATTAATGAAGGTTTCTTTTAACTGGAAAACTACAAGAAGGGTGCCAAGGGCGCGTTTTCATTTTTCAAGTTTGTGAAGTATTTAAGTTGGTATCTCTATTGTGGTATGGCCCATCTTTTCAAAAGAGTTGTTTTTTGACCCTGAACTATAGGTGCTAAAAGAGTGATCATGCTCAGAGATAAGAGTCTAGGTCATAATTGAGGACTGAAAAAAAACTTGGTTTCTGTGTCTTTCAGAGATGTTAGATACAAGTTTGTGAAATGTACTCAGTTACCAGATGTGTTATTTTTTTTTTCTGGGTTGACAAGCCTTATTGGTTAATTCCATCTTGTTTATTGTAAAGAACTTGGAAACTATTTTGTGAGTTGAATTTTCTACCTGTCTTGAATCTTTTAATTTTTATTGGTTGTCTTGGCAGAGCATAAATCTTGGGAGTTCTTTTTCTCACTCACTTGGTAGAAACTGGTTAGGTGACAGACACTTAGCCCTCTTTTCAGATTTACTCTTCCCATGCTGTTTCTTAGCGTATCTTTTTCATGGGAGGACTTAACATAGTATGATTTTGTGATCACATGGAAGAAACTTTTGATTATTCTTACAACTCATTGCATTACAAAATAAAACATGTACTCAAGTTTCTTAAAATATTGTAAATAGTTGAGGTAAAAGACCAGACTTTTGGATATGCTATTAAAATATCCATATGCATGACATTGAAAACCACAATTTGCATTCAGATAGCTCTGCTTACTCAGAAGGAAAATTTCCTACTGATTGCTCAGCATATGTATGGGGAGTTTGCTTGCACCTTGTCAGTGTTGAAAGAAGGTGCTTGAGAACCATTTATAGAGGTTATCATCCACAGTTTATATGCTTTCTGCTGGTTGTTTGATATTTATGCATTATTTGTCTGTTGGCTATGAGCCTGAGAAAGTTAAACAACAAAGAGAACTGGTATAAAATTAAATAGTTAAAAAAGAAAGTTGTTGGGGCACCTGGGTAGCTCAGTTGGTTAAGTGTCTGCTTTTGGCAATGGTCATGATCCCAAGGTCCTGGGGTTGAGTCCTGTGGGGGGGACTGGAGGGGTAGGGTGGGGGGGCTCCTTGCTCTTTGGGGAGCCTGCTTCTCCCTCTCTCTCTGCCTTGAACCCCCCCACCTCTTATGCGTGTGCTCTCTCCCTGGCTCGCTTGCTTTGCTCTCTCAATAAATAAAATCTTTTGGGACGCCTGGGTGGCTCAGTTGGTTAATCCACTGCCTTAGGCTCAGGTCATGATTCCAGAGTCCTGGGATCGAGTCCCACATGGGGCTCCTTGCTTGGCCGGGAGCCTGCTTCTCCCTGCCTTCTCTGCCTCTCCCCCCTGCATGTTCTCTCTCTCTCTCTCTCTCTCTCTCTCTGACAAAAAATAAATAAAATCTTAAAATAAATAAATAAAAAAAATCTTTTAAAAAATAAAAAGCAAAGTTGTTTAGAGTGTTTTCTTTTTCAGTGAAATTGGACTGGACAATACAGAAATTTGTGTTGTACAGTCTTTGCTCAAGGGATGCCTGTGATATGGATTTGGCTTCTTTTTAATTCAGTTTCTGGCTAGCATCGTCTTTTATTTAGATAAGTTCAATGTGAAACTAAGAAAATTTAAGTTGGTACCTTATATATATGTTTTTTTCCTTGTACGTATCTTCTCCCCTTTGTGATTTTGGTCTGGGAAGACAAATAATTAGAATATTAGAGAGCGGTTAGAATCAAGTTAGGCACTTTACTCATTGAAACTGTGGGCAGTTGGCTACAGCTAACTCACCTGGGACATTTCAAGGGAATAACACTATCTGTTGGCATCTTCAAAAGAAATCCATCAAGTTGGATCCAGCTACTTCCTTAGACTATTTATTTAGTTTTAGGTTGGTAGTTTTGTTTTTGGCTTAGGGGTTTGGTAAAAAAAAGTTTCTGGAATACTAAAGGCACTGTGAGAACCTTTGCATTAAAGGTTTTCTTTGAACATTGAGCATAATGCTTCTACAATTCCAAGACAAATTGACCTTTAGTTAACTAGTATTGGGGGGGTGCAGAATAGCAGGCAATATCTCTTTGTCTGCATTGCAAAGGTGTAAGCTTTATGTTTATAAGAAGCATATAACTTAGGCAAGTGTTTTCAAAGTAAAGGCTAACTCCAAAATCATGGTGAAGTACAAGGATACAATTGTGGAGGGGCTGTCACCCACTTTCTGAATTCAGAGCAATCCAGAATTTGACCCTGCAACATCTTTGTTTTGAAAGAACAGCTAACAAACCTGTGTTTATAAACTGGGACTAGACTGTGAGGTTCTTTATTTCATTTAATTTTTTTTAAAGGCTTTTTTTTTCTAAAGATTTTATTTCTTTATTTGACAGAGAGAGAGATCACAAGTAGGCAGAGAGGCAGACAGAAAGAGTGGGGAGATGCAGGCTCCCCACTGAGCAGAGAGCCTGATGCAGGACTTGATCCCAGGACCCTGAGATCATGACTGGAGCTGAAGGCAGAGGCTTAACACACTGAGCCACCCAGGCGCCCTTTTAAAGACTTTATTTATTTATTTGACAGATAGAGAGATCACAAGTAGGCAGAGAGGCAGGCAGAGAGAGAGAGAAGAAGCAGGCTCCTCACTGAGCAGAGAGCCCCATGCAGGGCTCGATCCCAAGACCCTGGGATCATGACCTGAGCCGAAGGCAGAGGCTTAACCCACTGAGCCACCCAGGCGCCCTCCAAAATATACACTTAAAGACCCTTTACTTGCATGATTTGCCTCACCCTAATCACAGCCAAAACCCTAGGTATTATAAATTAAATTTTTATACTCTTAATTACTGAACAGTTTTCTATGGTCTTTTTCATAATGAATTTTTTTTTTCAAAGATAAAAGTTAATAATTTTGGATCCTTCTAAATGTGGGAGGGGGGAGGTTAGGGGAAATAGAGGGAGCATGGGGGTGGGTTACTGATAGATTCAAGAATCTGATTCCAGGGCACCTGGGTGGCTCAGTGGGTTGGGCCTCTGCCTTTAGCTCAGGTCATGATTTCAGAGTCCTGGGATCGAGCCCCACATCAGGCTCTCTGTTTGGCGGGGAGCCTGCTTCCTCCTCTCTCTCTGCCTGCTTGTGATCTCTGTCAAATAAAAAAAAAAAATCTTAAAAAAAAAAAGAATCTGATTCCATATTTTGTATAAAATTATTTCTCTCATTCTGAGGTCAGTATCTTATTTCATCTTTTTTTCTTGTAGCATGGCGGACACCGACCTCTTTATGGAATGTGAGGAGGAAGAGCTGGAGCCATGGCAGAAAATCAGTGATGTCATTGAGGATTCTGTCGTTGAAGATTATAATTCGGTGGATAAAACTCCTACAGGTAACAAAAACTGCTGATCTTAAATTATTTAAATTGATCCAGTTGGATTGCATTTTTGTTAAGAAAGTGTGAGGTGGAAGAGGACTTTAAGAAGCTGGGGATGCCCAGTGTGGCACTGGTGCTTTTTTTCCCATGCTCTAGTCTGTAAACTCTAGCCTCAGTTTCTTCATACATAAAGCTAGAAACACTATACTTAATTCATTTAAAACATTGATAGTTGAATTAATTAATGCTTATCAAATATTTATCAATCCTCTTACCAAATAATGAATGAACGAGAATGCAAAGTAGTGACGTGTGTCAGTGTTCATTTATATACCCAGTCAAAAACAGGATCCCGTAGTCATTTTTTACTTCTTCTTCTTCTTCTTCTTCTTCTTTTTTTAACTTGATCTTGGTTTCCTTTGTGAGCTGAGCAGAATTTGCTTTGTGTCTGCCTTCATGGAAAGTTTACAAACTTAGGCTTTTTAGCTGCTCTTTGAAAAAGGTGATGCTGCAGGGTCAAATTCTAGATTGCCCTGAATTCAGAAAGTGGGTGATAGTTCTGTTCCCCCTATAAATTGTATTTGTTTCTCTCTTTATTTTTATCTTCCCTGCCTTGAGACCTGAAGACGGCGTTGGTTTAGGCTGAAACAGGACACAGTTTGGGATCTTGTGGATGTCTTACTATGTATGCATGGTTATGAATACCAATAGTGGTGATAATAAACCTTTGAGTCCTAGAGGTTTGCTTGTACTATATAAGCACGACCTTAAAATACTGTTTCAGTGAGCTCGTGGTCTAAATTAACCAAGCAGTATGAGATGAAGAAGGCTTTGTGTCTAACTGGTGGAGTGAGGGATGGGTAGAAGGAGAAATCAGATGCACAGTTGGATTTGCAAAGAAAGCAGTAGACCTCTAGAGACCCACAACAAGATGAAAAGGGATTAGAACAGTATCCTTCAGTGTCATCTATCCCTGTCTCCAAGTGACTGTGCCTCCCCTTCCCCACAGTTTCTGTGAGCCAGCAGCCAGTCTCGGCTCCAATGCCCATCGCTGCCCATGCTTCTGTTGCTGGGCACCTCTCTACATCCACCACCGTTAGTAGCAGCGGGGCACAGAACAGCGACAGTACAAAGAAGACTCTTGTCACACTAATTGCCAACAACAATGGTAAGTGGGATTATCTGGAAATTCTTCCTGGGCCAGAGGGTAAGAGAATTAAAGAGGTCTTAGGAACAGCTGTACCCATTTAGTTTTAGGTATTGATGTGGTTTTACTAGTTGGAGTGAATTTAGTAATGATTCTGTGATACGGAAGTGATTCAGGAGTGGTGCTGTTCCTTCTAAGTTAGTGCTGAATTGGTGCTGGTGTTTCAAGTCTGAGGGCACCTGATTCTTGCTGCTGATAATTTCTAGGAGAGAAAATGTAAACCCCAAATTCCTAACTATTAAAGAGAGCTGGGTTTTTTGTTTGTTTTTGTTACTGTTATTTTTTTTTTAAGTAGAAGAGCCCTACTAGTTTGTTAAGAATTCTCCCAGGGCAGCTTTGTTCTGGATTTTTTTCTGGCAGATTCATTTGGTTACTGGTTCCTGGGTATGAAAAATAGGATAGGGTTGTTGTCTACTTGAAGGAAGTGGTGAAAGAGTAGTGTTTTTATTGTATTTATTGACTAGAGAAGCTGTATAGTATTGGTTTCTATTTCATTTTGATGACTGTTTTTACACTCTGAAGATGAGTTATTGGCGAGTTATGTGTTAAGATTCATAAGTAGAATAAGCACTTTGTAGAATCATTGTGTTGCTGCAAAAGACTTTTTTTTTAAAATAGCTTTATTAATAAAAGAATATTACGTGTGTTGAGGAAAAAGTACAGTGAAAAAAATTTTAACTGTAATTTCGCGACTTGGTGATAACTAGTTGTAACTTTTATTTTATACATATATGTACTTTTATATACTTCATATGCTGTATGTAATGATTTACTTTTTTCAAAAATGGATCATACAGACTCTGCTCTTTGCCTCCCTTTTCCCATTTTTATGTAATGAATATGTTCTCATTTTAACAAATGTGTGTCTGTAACATTGTTGGTGAATAACTGTTGACCCTTGAACAACCTGGGGGTCGGGTAGCTGCTGGCCGCACAGTTGGAAATCTGTCTATGTTGGGCGCCCGGGTGGCTCAGTTGGTTAAGCGACTACCTTCAGCTCAGGTTGTGATCCTGGAGTCCCAGGACCGAGTCCCACATTGGGCTCCCTGCTCAGCAGAGTCTGCTTCTCCCTCTGGCCTTCTCCACTTTCATACTTGCTTGCTCGGTGTCTCTTTCTCTCTCATTTAAAAAAAAAATCTGCATATAACTTTTGACTCCCCAAAAGCTTACTTACAGATAGCCTTCTGTTGATAATAGTTGATTAACACATATTTGATATGTGTTAAGTTGATTAACACACATAACACATATTTTGGGTGTAACATGTATTATACTGTATTCTTACAATAAAGTAAGCTAGGGAAAGGAAAATGTTATTCAAAAAATCGTGAAAAAGAAAAATAACATGGTACCGTACTGTATGTATTGAAAAAAAAATCCACGTACAAGTGGACCCGTGCAGTTCAAACCTGAGTTGTTCAAGGGTCATTTCCTGTATTTCCTGTCATTTGGTTAACTTATTAACAATAATAGTAGTGAAGGCCTGTACTGCTGCTTTAAAGAGCAGCATGATGAGCATGTCTATCTTTTCTCATATCCTCAGTTCTGAGAATGTATTTATAAATTTCAGATTGTTGAATCAAAGTCATTACAGTATTTAGGATTTTGATAATTTTCCTGAACTGGCTATCTAGAAATGTTGTATCAGCTTATATTTCCATTAGAAGTGCATATAGTGAGGGGTACCTGGGTGGCTCCGTGGGTTAAAGCCTCTGCCTTTGGCTCAGGTCATGATCCCCAGGTCCTGCGGTCGAGCACCGCATTGGGCTCTCTGCTCAGTGGTGAGCCTGCTTCTCTCTCTGCCTGCCTCTCTGCCTACTTCTGATCTCTGTCAAATAAATAAATAAACTCTTAAAAAAAGTATACATAGTGGTCTTACTTTTGGTTATAACCATTTATTCCTCTTTTGTTAGATATTATACTCCCTATTTTTTTGTGATTACAAACAATACTTGGTGAATATTCTCAGGCATTATATCTGTGCCCCACTGTGTGAGCATTTCTTTTAACTTTTTTTTTTTTTAAGATTTTATTTATTAGAGAGAGCGAGCACAGGCAGACAGAGAGGCAGGAAGAGGCAGAGGGAGAAGCAGGCTCCCTGCCGAGCAAGGAGCCCAATGCGGGGCTCAATCCCAGGACCCTGGGATCATGACCTGAGCCGAAGGCAGTCGCTTCACCAACTGAGCCACCCAGGCGTCCCTGTGTAAGCATTTCTTTAGTGGAAAGTGAGATTGTTTGGGTCAGGCATTTAAAATTGGATAGACAGGGGCGCCTGGGTGGCTCAGTGGGTTAAAGCCGCTGCCTTCCGCTCGGGTCGTGATCCCAGGGTCCTGGGATCGAGCCCCGCATCGAGCTCTCTGCTCAGCAGGGAGCCTGCTTCCCTTCCTCTCTCTCTCTGCCTGCTTGTGATCTCTGTCAAATAAATAAATAAAATCTTTAAAAATAAAAAATAAAATTGGATAGACAGTGTCAGATTGTCCTAATCGATTGCTCTGAATAAGTGCCCCCCAGAAGCTTCTTCCTCATATCATTGCCAACTTTAGGTACTATTGAACTTTTTTTTTTTTTTTAAGATTTTTTAATTTATTTATGACAGAGATAGCTAGAGAGGGAACACAAGCACAGGGATGCTGGAGAGGGAGAAGCAGGCTTCCTGTTGAGCAGGGAGCCTGACGTGGGCCTGGATCCCAGGACCCTGGGATTACGACCTGAGCCAAAGGCAGCCACTTAAAGATTGAGCCACCCAGGCGCCCCACTGTTGAACTTAAATCTAATTTCTATAGGCATTTTTTCAGCTGTTAACTGATTTTTATCACATGAAACATCCTTAGAATTTTTTTAAACTTATAAATAGGGAGATATCTATTTATCTATAAAGATGAGGAACCACTGTCCAGAGGACTATCATTTTACAGACATGGAAACCAAATACTAGAGAGCCTAAATAATATGTTTAAGGTCGAATAGTTGGTAAGTGACTAAACTGGATTTGAATTGCCTAGATTTCAAAGTTTGTAATCTTTCTACTGTGTTATAGACTGCTTTCCTGTAGTTCTTTTCCTTTTTTTTTTTTTTTTTAAGATTTTATTTATTTATATGACAGAAACACTGCAAGAGAGGGAACACAAGCAGGGGTGTGGGAGAGGGAGAAGCGGGCTTCCAGCTGAGCAGGGAGCCTGATGCAGGGCTCAATCCCAGGACTCTGGGATCATGACCTGAGCTGAAGGCAGTCATTTAACCAACTGAGCCACCCAGGCAACTCTCCCGTATTTCTCCCCCCCCCCTTTTTTTTTTTTAATTTGAGAGAGAGAGAGAGCATGAGCAGGGGGAGGGGCAGAGGGAGAGGGACAAGCAGACTCCCTGCTGAGTTGGGGACCCTGACATGGGACTTGATCCCAGAACCCTGAGATACTTTTAGTATTCAAATTAAAATGTTAACTCATGTTAATGGAAAAAAGATTGGGTATAGACTGGTAACCACAGTTACATGTGTCATGTGTATTCTTCCAAAAATTTTTCTCGCATAGATAAGCATGCATTAATAGATCCAGTTTGCCTAGCCATCTCCTTTTTGCATAATGTAGACAACTATAACTTTTTTTATCTTATATTCTTGAAATGCTAATCTAGGTTTAGGGATGGGACTTCAGAATAGAGTGAATTAAAAATGTTCCATTTGGGGGCACCTGGTGGTTCAGTGGCTTAAAGCCTCTGTCTTCAGATCAGGTCATGATCTCAGGGTGCTGGGATTCACCCCCACATTGGGCTCTCTGCTCGGCAGGGAGCCTGCTTCCGCCTCTCTCTCAGCCTGCCTCTCTGCCTACTTGTGATCTCCATCTGTCAAATAAATAAATAAAATTCTTAAAAAAAAAAAGTTCCATTTTTGGGATGCATAGGTGGCGCAGTCAGTTAAGTGTTTGACTCTTGGTTTTGGCTCAGATTGTGATCTCGAGGTTGTGGGATTGAGCCCCATGTTGAGCTCCGCACTCAGCACAGAGTCTGTTGGAGACTGCCCCTGCCCCTGTGCACATGCTTTCTCTCACTCTCTTTCTCTCAGATAAATCAATCAGTCAATCAGTCTTTAAAAAAAAATGTTTCAGGGGCGCCTGGGTGGCTCAGTAGTTTAAGCTTCTGCCTTCAACTCAGGTAATGATCCCAGGATCCTGGAATTGAGTCCCTAATTGGGCTCCCTGCTCTGCAGGAAGCCTGCTTCTCCCTCTCATACTCCCCCTGCTTGTGTTTCCTCTCTCACTATGTCTCTCTCTCTCTCTCTTTCTGTCAAATAAATAAAATCTTTAAAAAAAAAATGTTCTTTCAACCCAATTTTCCTATGTTTTCTGTTTAGTTGTGTTGGTGTATTATCTACTTATTACACTAATAACATAGCAAGAGAGAATTTTTAACCAACTCAGTATTGTTTGACTTAGTGCACTTTATACTTGAGATAGTTAAAAAGTTGTCTTTTCCTGCTGCTTCCTTTTAAAACAGTTTTAAAATTGTCTGGCCCCTGGTTACCAATAGCCACCTCCTCCAATAATAATATTGTAAAAAACTGTTTTGGAGGAGGGTATGGATTTCGCTTTTATAATTTACCTGTTTCTCTTGTTTCGCTTGCCCTCTCTACATAGAAAGCATTTCCTTGACTCTTGTTTTTGTTTTTGTTTTAAGATTTTTTTATTTATTTGACAGAGAGAGACATAAGGAGAGAGGGAACACAAGCAGAGGGAGAGGGAGAAGCAGGCTTCCCATGGAGTAGGGAACCCGATTGTGGGGCTCGATCCCAGGACCCCGGGATCATGACCTAAGCTGAAGGCAGACACTTAACGACTGAGCCACCCAGGCACCCTGACTCTTGATCTTTTTTTCTTAAGATTTTATTAATTTATTTGACAGAGAATTCACAAGTAGAGAGGGGGAAGCAGGCTCCTAGATAGTGGTTTCTTAGGCTAGCAAAAGCATATGTAACCATAGAAAAAAGTAAATAAATTGGTCTTTATAAAACCTTTTGTGCTTCAAAGTGCATAATCAAGAAATACACTATAACCCATAGAATGGGAGAAGAATTTTGCAAATGATAAATCTGATAATGGACATGATATCTAGAATATATAAAGAACCACTATAATTCAATAAGAAAAAGACAACATCGGGTGCCTGGGTGGCTCAGTAGGTTAAGCTGCTGACTCTTGTTTTGGGCTCAGGTCATGATCTCAATCCTGGGATCAAGCCATACATTAGGCTCCATGCTCAGCAGGGAGTCAGCTTCAGGAGTCTCTGCCCACCCCACCCCCTCTCTTTCAAATAAATAAGTACATTTTTAAAAAAGATCTTATTTATTTATTTGACAGAGAGAGAGTGAGCACAAGCGGGGAGGGGCAGAGGGAGAGGAAGAAGCAGACTCCCCACGCACCAGGGATCCCACAGGAGGGCTTGATCCCAGTACCCTGGGATCATGACCCAAGCCGAAGGCAGACCCTTAACCAACTGAACCACCCGGGCACCCCTAAATAAATAAATCTTTAAAAAAATAATAACAAAAAGACAATCCAGGGGCGCCTGGGTGGCTCAGTGGGTTAAAGCCTCTGCCTTCGGCTCAGGTCATGATCCCAGTGTCCTGGGATCGAGCCCTGCATCAGGCTCTCGGCTCAGCGGGGAGCCTGCTTCCCCCTCTCTCTCTCTAACTGCCGCTCTGCCTACTTGTAATCTCTCTCTGTCAGATAAATAAATAAAATCTTAAAAAAAAAAAAAAAAGACAATCCAGTTTCTTAAATGGGCAAAGGATCTGAGTAGACATTTCTCCAAACAATACATAAATGGCCTATAAGCACATGAATAGATGTTCAACATTAGTAGTCATTAAGGAGGTGCACATCAGGGGCACCTGGGTGACTCTGTGGGTTAAAGCCTCTGTCTTTGGCTCAGGTCATGATTTCAGGGTCCTGGGATCAAGCCCTGCCATCAGGCTCTCTGCTCAGCAGGGAGCCTGCTTCCCCCTCTCTCTCTGCTTGCCTCTCTGCATACTTGTGATCTCTGTGTGTCAAATAAATAAATAAACTGTTTAAAAAAAAGACATTTAAAGGAAGTACACATCATAGCCACAGTGAGATACTAATTCATACCCACTAGGATGGCTGTAGTCAAAAAGATGGACAAATAACAAGTGTTGATGAGAATGTGGAGAAATTGGGATTGTCATATATTGCTGGTGAGAATGTAAAAATGGTGTGGCCACTTTGGAAATAATTTGGCAGTTTCTCAAAAAGTTAAATGTAGTTATATGATTCAGCAATTCTTCTAACTGTATACCCAGAACATGAAGACAGTTCACACAAAATGCCCAGCTCATATGTAGCATTATTCATTATAGGTCCCAAATGGAAATAACCTAAGCTGTTGAATGCATAAACAAAAGGAGATAGACACAGCTGTACAGTGGAATATTACTGAGCCATTAAAGGGAATGAAATACTATAATATGAATAACCTTGAAAACATAGTGCTAAATGAAAGAAGATGCAAAAGGCAGCATATTATATGACTCCATTTATATGAAATTCCAAAATTGGCAATTCTCTAGTGACAGAAAATAGATTTGTGGTTACCAAGGCTGGGGGAGAAGAGAATGGGGAATAACTACTAATGGGTATAAGATTTCTTCTTGCGTGGGCGCCGGGTGGCTCAGATGGTTACACATCTGCCTTTGGCTCAGGTCATGATCCTGGGGTCCTGGGATCAAGCCCTGAATTGGGCTCCCTGCTCAGCAGGAAGCTTGCTTCTCCTTCTCCCTCTCCTGATGCTTGTGTTCCCTCTCTCGCTGTGTCCCTCTCTGTCATATAAATAAATCTTAAAAAAAAAAAAAAAGATTTCTTCTTGGTATGATGAACATGTTCTGGAATTAAATAGAAGTGATAGTTGCATAAACCTTGCAAATATACTAAAAACTTCTGAATTGTATACTTCATATGAGTAATGTGTATGTTATATGGATGATATCTCAGTAAAGCCTTTTTTTTTTTTTTTTTTAAAGAGGGTGTCAGGGATGGGCACCTGGGTGGCTCAGAGGGTTGAGCCTCTGCCTTCAGCTCAGGTCGTAGTCTCAGGGTCTTGGGTTCAAGCCTCGAATGGAGCTCTCTGCTCAGCGGGAAGCCTGCTTCCTCTCTCTCTGCCTACTTGTGATGTCTCTCTGTGTCAAATAAATAGTAAAATCTTAAAAATAAAAAAGGTATCGGTAATAAAATTCTGGAATGTTTTTACAATTCTTTTTGTTGTTCTTCAGAATCTATCACTCAGCATTTAGAAATTACTTATATCGTTCTGACTGATCATACATTTTGCTTTGGAAAGAAATATTGTGTAAAATAAACTGCTGCTTACATCTGAGCTGTGAATGATATGAATTTAATGATATAAGTTTCTTATTCTATAAATTGTATGTTTTTCAACTCCTATTTAGCTCATTTTGACTCCATTTATTCCTCTTATCTCTGGGTTTTAAGGCTATGTAAGTAAACATAAAAGAATAAAGGAAGGGGCACCTGGGTGGCTCAATGGGTTAAAGCCGCTGCCTTCGGCTCGGGTTATGATCCCAGGGTAGTGGGATCGAGCCCCGCATCGGGCTCTCTGCTCTGCAGACAGCCTGCTTCCTCCTCTCTCTCTCTGCCTCTCTGCCTACTTGTGATCTCTGTCTACCACATAAATAAATAAAATCTTTAAAAAAAAAAAAAAAGAATAAAGGGATACATCAAGACCTTCAGATTTGTAAAACAGAACTTATTGTGAGAGAAGCGGCTGCATCTCTTCCCTTTATTTAATCATTTTATGGCTATGGTACCTACTTTATTTGAGAGCAGACTTTGAGGCAGGGTACTACTTGGTTAATTCTTTTATAGGCTTATTAAGCCTAAGGATTCTGCTTGCCTCTTCATCCCCTAGAAGCAGAACTTTGTAAAACCCATGAATGGTCAGAATTTCCTTTTTAAGGAAAGATTTAATAAGAATGTAGAGATCAGGAGTACCTGGGTGGCTCAGGTGGTTGGGGGTCTGCCTTCAGCTCATGTCATGGTACCAGGGTCCTGGGTTCGAGCCCCAAGTTGGGCTCCCTGTTGCACAAGGTGTCTGCTTTTCCCTGTCCCTCTGCAGCTCCTCTTCTGCTTGTGCTCACTTGTGCTGTCTCTTTCAAGTAAATGGATGAAATATTTTTTAAAAAAAAGTGGAAATCACTTAAAATAATTTATTAGAATTAGAATTCATTGGAGTTATTAGAAAGATTCATAGAATGTGGATGGGAGGTATAGAAAAAACAAAATTGGCCTTAGTTAATAATTGTTGAAGCTGAGTGATGGGTACATGGGGATTCATTATGGTATGCTATTTTTATATGTATTTTAACATCTGCATAATAAAACATTTAAATTTAAAATAGTAAATTGCCAGTATAATTAGCAGAGATGGAACTTGTAATTTTTTTATCTGTGACAGCCTCATAATCACTAGTCAGCTGGCCTAGTAACTATGAGGTCTAGTTCCTGATGGGCACTCATTTTCTGGATAAAAGTGGGGCAAACCATTGTTGGCCCATTAATAGCCACCTATATACTCACTCCAGTGGTCTAGCTTTGTAGCTAACTGCAGTGACTCCATCTGTCAAAGTAGGACATACAATTCTTAGGAACCCATCCCATTCTGTTATTTAAGGTGAAAAGTTGAGGCAATATCTTGCTTGAATTGATTTAGGTATATTGATGCTCAAATTTTCTGTGTGGTTTTGGAGTATTCTCTAAATCAAGAAACTTAGTATTAATGACTTTTTTGCCAAATGTAGTAAATAGACTTTAAAACATTTAGGAGCACCTGGGTGGCTCATTCGGTTAAGCCTCTGACTTCGGCTCAGGTCATGATCTCAGGATCCTGGGATCGTGCCCCATGTCGGGCTCTCTGCTCAGCGGGGAGTCTGCTTCTCCCTTTCTCTCTGCCTGCTGCTCTGCCTACTTGTGATCTCTCTCTCTCTGTCAAATAAATAAATAAAATCTTTGGGAAACAGAATAAAACATTTATAAAATTACTTTTCTCACAAATGAAAAGAACCTAAAGTGGTTCAATAGTAGTCAATTTATTGATACTTATTTATGAAGAAACTATTATCTTCTGAAGTTATACCTTTTTTACTGAATGTTGGTTAGTTTTTGACCAAGTCTTTTCTTTAATGGTTCTGATGTCAAAAAAGAGAAAGAGGAGTTAACCTGGCAATCTCTGTGTTCCCATACCTGTAAAAGACAGTGGTTGTTTAGAGAATCTGTTAGATTTTTGAGCTTTGACTCACTAGGAAGAGGTGCCATTCTTTAGATTCTGTGTGCTTGCTGAATTAATGTTTGTTGATAAATATGCCACTTTTAAAAAGATTAAAAGTGAATTAGCTAACAAATTATATTCTGACAAAATAAGTTTTACCTACTTAAAATACGGAAAAAGAAATTATATGATACTTTGTTTTGCTAATTTGGTGTAGAGAGATTATGTTAAATCATATATTAATATTGTCAGAGTCAAAATGATAGCCTTATAGAAATCTCACTTCTCCCTATCTACAGTTTTTCTGTTAGTTGTAGATTTGGGTAAAGCTTACATTTTTGGTGCATTTGGTGATGTTAAACCTGAGGTGAGTGTGGCAGTCTTGGATATTTTGATATCTGGGATACCATTTCTTATCTGAGACCATACTGTTACTTTTAAAGTGTGGGTTTATTTTTTCTTACATTTTTTTTTTCTTTCTTCCTTTTACTCTTCAGCTGGCAATTCTTTGGTCCAACAAGGTGGACAGCCACTCATCCTAACCCAGAATCCAGCTCCAGGTCTAGGCACAATGGTTACTCAACCAGTGTTAAGGCCTGTCCAGGTCATGCAGAATGCCAATCATGTGACCAGTTCTCCTGTGGCCTCACAACCAATATTCATCACTACACAGGTGAGTAGGACTCAGTTCTGGTGCTGGGTGGGGAAAAAGAAAAAAAATACTGAACCATTGGAGGCTCTAACTTAGAACTCTAAGTCCTGTCTTTTGACCTGGCTTTCTCATTTGCTGTTCTTTAATTTGATACTGATTTTTAAAGAAAGCTGAACATAACCCAGCTGGTTAATTTCCTCCTCTCCTTTAGAGGGCTGTTAAGTGATTTGATTGAGATATGGTCAGAAATTAGTGGGAAAGCTTAGATTAGGGAGCCTTAACACTTGGTCCTTAACACTTCCTGCCCTTTGCTTGGGCTGTTTTTCTTAAAATGGGGTGAGTTAGTTGACTGTTGAAATCTGTGTGTGAAATTGGTGAAGTGCAGGGAGATCTTTGGAAGAGAAGGAGGAAGATGACTTATTTGACATGAGTCATATTTGACATAGAACATGAGTCGAAGTTGATAGCCTAATGCTGAATGTGGAACATAAAGGCAAGTGTTTCTCTCTGCCTGTGGCTTACTGAGTTAGAAACTCTTTTCTTAAAAATTTGCCAGAGGTTTATGGCCTTGGAAGTGGACTTTGGGAACAATTTCTTAACACCTGTTTTGTGCTGGGCACCTGGGTGGCTCAGTGGGTTAAGCCTCTGCCTTCGTCTCAGGTTATGATCTCAGGGTCCTGGGACAGAGCTCAGGGGCTCTCTGCTCAGCGGGGAGCCTGCTTCCTCCTCCCCCTCTGCCTGTCTCTCTGCCTACTTGTGATCTCTCTCTGTCAAATAAATAAATAAAATCTTTAAAACAACAACAACAACAAACAATTGTTTTGTGTTGAATCGTGCTTTTTTTTTTTTTTTTCCCTTCTTCTATGCCTTTATCTGTTTAGGGGCCAGTTTGTGGATGAGGTATTTTTTAAGCTGAGGTTCTTATTTATTTATAAAGCTGAGGTTCTTTTAAGAGGAAGTAGGTTTTCCTTTTTGCTCATATGTACTAAAGCTTATTCTTCAGTTTTGAGATTTTGTCACTTAAAAGTTTGCCAAAATTCCTAGGTTTCTCCATCTTACTCATTTAAAAGTTATACCTCTAGAAAAAGAACCACTAGGTAAGACTGAATTTTTTAAGATGTAGTCTTATTGCAATCTCTCCTAGTGTTAGCTGATCTCCATGTTAAAGATCATTTTGCTTTTTAATGCAGGGATTTCCTGTAAGAAATGTCCGGCCTGTACAAAATGCAATGAATCAGGTTGGGATTGTGCTGAACGTACAGCAAGGCCAAACGGTTAGACCAATAACACTAGTCCCAGGTAAGGAAAAATGTCTACCCATTCAAAATAAACTGGCATCCAGAAGATTTGTTTTTCTTGTATCAAAATATCCTTCTTGGTCATTTAAAAAGTGTGTTTAAGGAAAGTCTAGAAGTACAAAGATCATACAGATTTAAGCTCAATTTTTAAGCTCAATTTTTAAAAAACTTTCTAACCTTTGACCAGGATGGTGGTTTTATTTTTCTTTTTAACTTTTTACCACCCTTCAAACAGGGTTTATATAGTCCTTTTTCTGCTGGTATTTTAGTCAGTTATTAAGTTTGTTATCCTGAAGGAATATTATTAATGAAAACTCCCAGATTGCACATTTCTTAATAAATCTGCTCACTTACATGGTGGGATTATAAACTTTATTTTGCTTTAATTTTATAGCATAGATTTTGGATATAAAACAAATGACCCATCTTTTGATGATAAATTTGCCAATGACTAGTTAGTAGGTTTTTTTGAAAGAAACTAAATTAAAATACTTTTTTAAAATCTTGTGATTTTTCTCCACAGTTCTTTATTTAGTTCCTGTAAGTTTGCTGCAATTCAGGCCAAAAAATATCTTAATTTAGTTGTTCTTTGGGTGCTTCCATAAGCTCGTCTTCCTAAGTTTTTGTTGTTGTTCTCAGAGCCCACACAGTGCTTTTGGCCTTAAGTCTAATGAATTTAACTTACCTAGTTCTGATATTTCTTACATATTTGTCAATGGAATTGTTTACAGCTGAGCCAGGAGATTCACCTCTGGGATGCTAGTAGAATGTCATAGTCAGTCTTCTGTTTGGATTCATATGAAAGACTGGAAGACTTCTTTAGTATCCTGAGAAAGAAAGATGGCTTTTTTAAGGACTACATCTGCCCTTTGGCCTTATATATATGCACACTGCCTCCTATCTGTACTTATCCTTCCTCTTCCAGTATTGAGGTCCAGCTACTCCTGATTATATTCTTGGGATAAAAAAGGCAGTGTGGTAAGGTGTTTTGGGAGGAGTTGATAGGAATCTTCTTTCTTCAATTTAATAGGGCTGATTCCTTAGAATAAGATCTTTTATTGCCTTGGATATGTATTGTCTTAGACATTAAAGGGTGTGCTACTCTTGTTAACCTCTGATGGCCACCAAACACTTTGGGGCAGTAATCTTTTCTTATTCCAGTATTTTCAGTAAAGACAGGTGGAATGTATGAGAGGTGAGCTTATTGACCAAGCTTTGGTACTTTTCTTTGTCTCTTTTTTGAAGCCCCAGGTACCCAGTTTGTTAAGCCGACAGTTGGAGTCCCACAAGTGTTCTCTCAGATGACCCCAGTGAGGCCAGGCTCCACAATGCCTGTGCGGCCCACCACCAACACCTTCACCACTGTCATCCCAGCTACTCTTACCATTCGAAGCACCGTCCCGCAGTCCCAGTCCCAGCAGACCAAGTCCACACCCAGCACCTCTACCACTCCCACTGCCACACAGCCGACCTCACTGGGGCAGCTAGCTGCTCAGCCTCCAGGCCAATCCAGCCAGACCCCCAATCCCAAGCTAGGTGAGCCCTGGGAAGTGGAGATGGCAGTGCTGGGTGGGGCAGTGGGTGGAGAACAGATGATTTTCACTTGGCCAACATAGCTCCCTCCTTCCCCTCTCCACCTGCAGTGAGCATTGCCAGCTTTGTCACTGTGAAGCGACCTGGGGTTACAGGTGAAAATAGCAATGAAGTAGCCAAACTGGTGAATACCCTTAACACCATCCCTTCCCTGGGCCAGAGTCCTGGGCCAGTGGTGGTATCCAACAACAGCTCTACCCATGGCTCCCAGAGAACCAGCGGACCTGAATCTTCAATGAAAGGTACAGTATACTGAAAGATGGAGTATCCAGTCATTCAGAAACATTAAGAAACTATTTGTTACTTTAGCACTCTATGCTTTGAAATAGAGACATAAAACGTAGTTGCCACAGTCTCTTCTACAAAAAACTTTAGTGTAGGAAAGGGGATAGCCGCTGTGAAAAGTGTAACTAAATCAGCTATAAGGAGATAATTCTGTGTTTCTTGTGCTGTGGAGATGAGTGAAATGGACCAGTTGATCAAAGATGGGTGGGATAATAATACAATAATAAGAAGAAGAAGCTTCACAGAGGAGGTAGATTTCTGCACAAGGTTTTAAAGTTGGGATGTGCTAGAGAGTCTTTCAGGTGTAGACAGGATAGGAGCATAAGGATTTTCGATGGTCTAGAGCAGAGGTCGGCAAACTTTCTCTAGAGGACCAGATAGTATTTTAGGCTTTGTGCACTAAATATGGTCTCTGCCCTTGTGGTAAAAGCAGCCACAGGCAGTACGCAAACAAATGAGCATGACCGTGTTCCACTAAAACTGTTTATGGTCTCTGAATTATATGTAATTTTTTTAAAGATTATATTTATTTATTTGGCAGAGATCACAAGTAGGCAGAGAGAGAGGGGGGAGCAGGCTCCCCACCGAGCAGAGAGCCTGATGTGGGGCTCTATCCCAGGATCCTGAGATCATGACCTGAGTCAAAGGCAGAGGCTTAACCCACTGAGCCACCCAGGCACCCCTGAATTATATGTAATTTTCACGTGTCAGAATACCTTCTTTAGCTTTCATTTCAACCATTTAAAAATGTAAAAACAGGGGCATCTGGGTGGCTCAGTGGGTTAAAACCTCTGCCTTCGGCTCAGGTCATGATCCCAGGGTCCTGGGATCGAGCCCCACATCGGGCTCTCTGCTTAACAAGGAGACTGCTTCCCTTCCTCTCTCTCTGCCTGCCTCTCTGCCTACTTGTGAGGTGCCTGTCAAATAAATAAATAAAATCTTTAAAAAAAAATGTAAAAACATTTAACAAGTGGTATCAGAAACATCAGGCATCCATATCCAGTGAAGTTGGACCCAAACACCATATGTAAAAATTAACTCTGCAAACCAAAGACCTAAACATAAGAGCTAAAACTGTAAGAGAAGAAAACAGGGGAAAGCTTCATGACATTGGATTTGGCAATGATTTCTTGCATATGACACCAAAAGAAAAATGTAACAGTAGATATAGGAATGATAGATAAAATGAGACTATATCAAATTTTAAACTTTTAGGATATCAAAGGACACTGAACAGAATGAAAAAGCAGCCCAGTGAATGGGAAAAAATATTTGCAAATCATATATCTGATAAAGGGTTAATATCTAGAATATATAAAGCATAACTCAACAATAAAAAGAACCCAATTAAAAACTGGGCAAAGGAGTTGAATAGACCTTTTCTCCAAACAAGATAAATAAATGACTGTTAAGCACATGAAAAGATGCTCACCATCACTAATGATTAGAGAATTGCAAATCAAAATCATGTTGAGATACCACTTAACACCCATCAGGATGGCTCTTATCCAAAAAAACAAAATAATAAGAGTTGGTGAGGATGTGTAGGTATTGGAACCCTTGTACATGCTGGTGAAAATGTAAATTAGTATGATGGGGAAAAAAAAATTAGTATGATGGTCTCTCAGAAAGTGAAGTATAAAATTACCATCTGACTCAGCAATTCTGCTTCTGGGTTATGACCCAAAAGAATTGAAAGCAGGTCCTCAGGCAGATAACTTGTACACCCATGTTCATAACAGCATTATTCACCATAGCCAGAAAGTGGAGGCAGTCCAAGTGAGCATCAACCAATGAATAAATAAACAAAATATGGTTTATACATAAAGTAGCATATTGTTCAACGAAAGAAATTCTTACACATGCTGTAACATTCATGAACTTTGAGGACCAATACTGTATAAATACACTTAATATGAGGTACCTAGAGGAGTCAGAATCAGAGATGGAAAGTAGATCGGGGGTTGCCAGGGACAAAGAGGAGGGAGGAATGGGGAATTGTTAAATGGATACAGAGTTTCATATTTACAAGATGAAAAGAGTTCTGCTGTGCAACAATGCAAATGTACTTAACTATACCCTTGAAAATGGTTAAGAGGTAAGTTTTATGTATGTCTTACTTCAATTACAGAAAAAGTTGTGTAACCACCAAAAAAAGTAAAATTCATTCCTAGCTCATGGGCCAAATAGAAATTTGGCTGAATTTTGTCTAGGAACTGTGATTTGCTGACCCCTGGCCTAGAGTTAAAAGAATGGTCCTCATAGTGATCACTCATGCTTGCATATCAGCCTTAATATGCCGTTCAGGGGGTGTTTAACATTTCTTCAAAGGGCCAGTAATCTGTTTCTAGTATCATCTCATTAATCTTATCAATGCTTCTTAACTTCTTCCAGTGACCTCTTCTTCCATCCCAGTGTTTGACCTCCAGGATGGTGGACGGAAAATATGTCCACGGTGTAATGCTCAATTCCGTGTTACTGAAGCTTTGAGGGGTCACATGTGTGTAAGTGATAGCAGTTTTATTTTTTTTAAGATTTTATTTATTTATTTGATAGAGATCACAAGTAGGCAGAGAGGCGGAAGCAGGCTGTCCGCAGAGCAGAGAGCCCGATGCGGGGCTTGATCCCAGGACCCTGGGATCATGACCCGAGCCGAAGGCAGTGGCTTTAACCCACTGAGCCACCCAGGCGCCCCAGTGATAGCAGTTTTGATGGGGATCCGGCTTCAGTGGCTACCACTGCATACCTCCTCTAGGATTAGGAGCATGTGAAGCAGGGACTCTGAAATGACTTAGAATTTTAAAGGGTTATGCTCCCTCCAGGCCTATTTTAGAAGAGTTTCATACTTTGGAATGTAGAAGAATATATTTAAAAAGACTCTCAAGTAGATTGGAACATATGCAACCTTAATTCCTTGGTTGTGGTTGACTTTGAAACTACATAGGAGCACAGGGGGACAGGTTTGTTAGATAATCACCTCAAACCAAGTTGACTTGGTTTATTTTCTTCTTTCCTTTTTTTAAAGCTTGCTTGCTTTATTTATTTATTTAGTTAGTTATTTAATTTGACAGAGAGAGACACTCAGAGAACACAAGTAGGGAGAATG
>RCUC01138572.1:0-49360 GCA_003697995.1 Taxidea taxus jeffersonii | reverse complement strand
TTGGGGGGCTAGTTCTTCAGATATATTGCCAATTTAATGAAGACTCAGTAACCACAAAGTATCCTGCCCCATAGCATACCACTGTCATAGGAATGCTGTACTTTTTCTTCTCATGCATCTTGGGGTTTCAAGAATATCATAACAAAATGTATATTCCTCTTTGTAGGGAAGAAAACATGATATTTTTCTCATCCATTCAGAAATATTATTGGGAATTTTCATTGGAACCAAAGAGAGCCAGACGGGTATGTTTAAGACTTCTATAGGGATGAGGTACCTGGGTGGCTCAGTGGGGTACGCTTCTGCCTTTGGCTCAGGTCATAATCTCAGGGTCCTGGGATCAAGCCCTGCTTTAGGCTCTTTGCTCAACGGGGAGCCTGCTTCCTCCTCTCTCTCTGCCTGCTTCACTGCCTACTTGTGATCTCTGACTGTCAAATAAATAAAATCTTTTTTAAAAAAAGACTTCTATAGGGTTCATGACCGAGAAAAGCACAGAAACCAGGAGCCAGAAAAATAATTGCATGAAAGTATAATTTATTTTGGGGGCAAAAAAATGCTCAGACTCCTCAGAGGGGAAAACAAACAAACAAACAAAACAAACAAAAAAACAAAACAAAACAAAAAACCAAACCCAAGAACTCTGTCTCAAAAGATCTAGAATGTTTTTATAAGTAGTTAGTACTTGAACTGGATCTCCCAGGATTAATAGGCACTTACCTGGTGAAGGAGGAGGAGATAAAATGTAAAGAAAAGCTGGTTGTTTCTTGTGACTAGAGTATATGTCAGTCACGGCACCTCTGAAGTACAGCACAGGTCCCTATAATGAATCCAATAGTTATTCTTCAAATCCAGGAGTAAATGAGTGGAAGAATGATTTGTGTTTTGTAAGGCCGTATGAGTAATGGACGAAATAAAACAAGAGTAGAAAGATTAGTTATGGACAAAGACCTTGAAGGCAACACTAAAAACTCTAAATTTTATTCTGTGGACTAGTGTCATCTTTTGAATCCGTGTCATCAAGATCTATTGAAGTACTTTTTAAAAATGCAGATTCATGACTCTTAACCCAGGTCCTTTGAATCAGAACCTTTTAGAGAGTGAGCCAAGGAATCGTCATGCTCTGCACTCTGTGAAAACCACAGCTGGAAGCAAGGCCCAATTCATAAAACATAATTTTTTTACTTTTTTGGGTATTCAGCGTCTTAGAGGATCCATCAAAAGCTGTGGAAATTCTCCCTAGAAAAACATATGTGCACATTCATTTTTACTAATAACTCCAGAGAGATCATGAAACCACTGAGATTAACTATTAACTCATGGAGTCAAATTAATAACCCCTGACACCGAACTGGCTAACAAGTAATTTAGAGAAAGTCAGGTGAGGATCTTTGTTACCAGGAGTTAGAGTGAGGGAAGGCATTTGGATGAAGTTGAAGAAAACGGCACAAAATGCTTCTTAAATGTTTTGTCTAGGACCCACCCTAATCTCATTTTGTCCACATTGACTGTAAAAGGGACAGGTCCCCACCTAAAAAGAGAAGAATTTATGCTGGGTGCCAGGGATCTTCTCGGTTATTTCTATCCTAGGTAAGGCATTTAACAAAGAATTGGAATGTTTCGAAAGGGGGGAAAATGGGGAGATTTAAGGAGCATTTAAAACCTGATACATTGTTTTGCCCTGTTTCAAATAACAAATGAAGTTGTTGGCATTCTAGAAAAGTATATGAGTTAACTGTTTTTATACTTAAAGCTTCACATATTTAGATCGTATCTAAAAATCTTATTCTCTTTCTGATAATGTAGCATTTGGGAACAATAGTATGGTTCTATTTCCTCCAAAATTGAGAGCCGTATCTGCAAATAACAACTAAAATGGTCTATTGCTGGAGATATGTCACATGGAACAAGATAAAGCCTATGAAAACAGCCCTTTGGAAAAGTCATGGCTGAACTCTAATGACCTAGATTATTTAATGCGAACATTGTGTGTAACTCTGGAGATTGAGGGCAGCTCTCAACGAGAGTCAACTCAAGCAAGCCTGTGTATGTGATACCAAGGTAGACACAGTTCAGAGACACAACTTGCTATTCTTTGTAAATGGGGCAGAATCACTGAACTTCATCCCAACTTGGAGCAGACTCAGAAATAGGATGAGAGGGAATGTTCCACACTGAGGGAGACAGTGCTTCATGAAGTGCAGGGCGTTATACAGAGTGAAGGAGTTGATCCCATATCAGCTAGCAACAGAGAGTAACATTTTGCAAACGTTGAGCCTTTCATCGACAAATAATATCATACGGTGCTTCCCAATGCGCAACCCGATTTCTCCCTCAGCTCTGGTTTTGGAAGTTGGTTTGTACTGGGAGATGTTGACTGCATCCCTCTGAGGGCTTACAAGGCCCCTGTTGTGTGAAGGTGCAGCGGCTTTTTTCTCCACTCTTCTGACAAGAGTCAGACCAGCTGTTTCCAGTTGTTTTGCACTACCAGCAGGGTTCCAAAAAACATCTCTGTGCCCGGCTCCTGGTGCATGTGTGGCAGGGTTTACATGGGGTTTTTAGTTGTGTGTCTTTGCTGAGGAATGGGACACTACATCTTCAGCTTTGTGTAATAATGCCAAATTGCTGTCCAAAGTAGGTGAGCCAGCTAGCGGGAGTTGCTGTTGCGTTACTTTATTGTCTAACTTCTGTCAGACTTTCAATGGAAATATTACTTTTATTTGCCTCTCCTCGATTACTGGTGAGGTTTTACATTTTTTTATACATTGTCTCTTCAAGTATATTCTTCCATGAATTGTTGATTAATGTCCATTTTTCTATTGGCCAAGTGCTGATCAAGGTCCTTTGGATGTACCCATGAACTGCCAATGAGCACTGCCCTCTTCGAGATTACATTCTAGTGAGAGAAAACTGGTAAGAAACACGAAATCCCCAAACAACTATAATCTGTAGCATGATGGGTGATAAGTACTACTGTGGGGGAAAACAACAACAACAAGAAGTAGAACAGGTAAAATTAATGGAATCTGGAATACAGGATAGGCAAAACAGTTGATAGCACTAAGGGGTGGTCAAGGTGGGTCTCCTAGAGAAGGCAAGAGTTGATTCAAAGTGAGATTCCAGAGCAATGAGAGGCCAGGGGGTCCAGCTGAGTGGAGAAACAGATGGGAAGAACTACAGAGATGAAATTAGAAAAGCAGGGAGTTGTTATATGGGGCCTTGTGGGCCATGGTAAGACTTTGGCTTTCGGATGAATGAAATGGGGGAGCCATAGAAGGAGTATACATGTATACACTCATGTACAAAGGAGTGACATGATCTGCCGGGTTATGTAGAAGAGGACTACTCGTGATAAATTCTCGAATGCTTACTACATTATGTTTCTACATAAAGAGCAACTTGGCCAAATCCCTCCTTCCCGGGGGAACAATCTGATTATAGATCTGCTAAGACCAGGAAACACTGACATGGGTTAATCCTTGTGCTTAAATGAACAACTAAGGTTTAGGTTGTGGATCAGCAGGGTGAGTTGTGGGAGCTCCACATGTTTCCTCTGGCAGCTCTGGGTTGTTGCCTTTGACCTCCATCCTTCGATCACCCACTTGCCACTCAGGAGCTGCTCGTTGCTGTTGTTGCCAACTCTATGCCAGACCCTGGGCCAGCTCTTGTTTAAACATGAACTCTCTTACCTGGCAGCGCCATGTTCGGAAAGTAGCGTCATCTTCATTTTGGAGCGCTAACAGAGAAGCCAGATCTTTCCAACTGCAGGTCCCCTATCCCTCCATTACGCTATGGGGCCCACTGTGTATGGCAGGGCGGCCATAGTATTTCTCTTAACTAGACAGCAGTGATGATTCCAACAAGATGGCACTGAATAATACATAAAACCACACTAAAATTTAGAGAGAAATAATAATTATTTTAATTTATATGAATTCTGAAACATTCAGCTTCTATCTTTGAAGCTGGCATATAACAAGAGCGGTTCCCTCTCTTTTCCTGTTTGTTTTGGTGTTTGAAACAAAATTTATGCAATGAATTTTGGGTCTCTAGAAAGATTTATCCTCACTCATTAGGCAAGTGTAGTTTCAATCTAATATGCTAATCTGATATGCTAATGTATTATCAAAACCCAGAGTAAACGACTAGTTCAAAGTGTTTCAACAGATTTAAAATTTTGAAAGAGGAAACCCCAGTGGACCGTGAGTAACAAATATCTTATTTTCTTCTCCCTGAGTGAGAGCCCTCCCCAGAGTAAGAGGTCTCTTCAAGTATATTTGTGAATTCTTGTGCTCCCTGTACTGGTTAACACCATAGTCCCGGCCCCAAATGAATTCTATCAGTTTGCAAATTAAGAAAGCAATTTACATCTCCAATTCAGGAATTTTCAAAGGCAGCCTTAACCAAAGGATGCTTATGTTATTTTTTACATAACTACGTAGAGAACAAATAATGTCTTTTTTTTCCCCCGAGTCTAGAAGTGTATGATAATTCATGCAGCCTTTAAGTACACTTTATTTTTAAACTAACTTCAAGATTGATGGGTCAGAATAAGTTTTTCAACGTTAGGTTGTAATAAATTGTTAGGAATATCATGATTTACTGCAAATAAATGTTCATGGGTGAACTAGGGAACCTTGGGCAGATGTGAACACAACATTCCAGTTACTAAATAGTGATGTGAGGGGGTCCAGCTCACTGCCTGGTAACTTCCAGCTTGGCCTGGAAGAGCTCTTTCAAGTTCACCTCAGTTGGGTGGACTTGGGATCTGGAGATTTAGATGGTATGCCTGTGTGTGGCTGTGTTCACTTGGAAGAAATATTTTCTCCTTGCAGACCACTTTTTGTAACAACCGAGAAGAGGCAAAACAAAGTTCACAAAACAGAGTTTAAAATTACATCTGATTATTTTGAAAAATCTACCTCTATAAATTCATATATTGAAGAGGAAGGAGGAGGAGGGGAAGAGTAAGAGGGAGAAGGAGAAGGAGAAGAAGAAGGAGGGAGAGGGGGAGGAGGAGAGGAAGAGAGAGAAGAAGAAGAAGAAGAGGGAGGAGAAGGAGAAGGAGGAGGAGAAACCGGAAGATGAACACAGTGTCCTGATACATTTCCCCATCACGCAGACACAGCTTGGGAAAGAAAGCTTATTAGCAATCTTCGTTACTTGTCTAGAAAAAAAATTTGCCTCTTTTAGGAATTGCCTCTACTTGGTAGGCTGTTCTAACCGAGTTTCCCTTTCTCACATGGGAGATTTAAGTGGAAATAATAGCAGTCTGTCCTTGCTTGATAGCCTTTCTGCATAAGCATTTAAAGGCCAGCTTCCTATGTGAGGCAGTCTGGTAAATTCTTTCTTTGCAAGGGTAAAAACACTAGTTTACTTGTTCAAGATGATAAAGAGTTTAAGACCAGAGTTCATAACATGAACTTATCCCATGACACTCCCTCCCCCTCACACTTGATGAAAACATGCTCATGTGAGGTGAATTTTGAAACTGAATCCGTTGAACACACTCAGCATTTGGTGCCAGATTCGTACTGTGACATTCAAACTTCTGCCATGGCTGTTGCAATGTAAATAGGAAATTCTAAATGTGATTTGAATTGCCCTTTGGGGAGTCTTACACTGAGAGACGGTGCATTTCCAAGGTAGTCAATACTTAATATGGAGCAAGCCCAGTGGTCGCGTTGAAGACTGTTCTGCGTCAGAGCGAAGGTTGACAGGAAACTCTGCGCACCTTCAACTGGACCGAGGGAATTTGGCGGTTGACACAGCCATATATAGTTTTGAAATATTTTTTCTTGTTAGAAATGTTTTAGATTAGCCCATGAAAATAGGCACCCTTATCATTCACATACAGTGATTCTGTTTTGAGGAGGACTGTTGTCTACATAGACCCTAGTTTAGAGACTGGCATAAGCAAATGATTGGTTTTTAATTAGCCACAAGCTTTTGTAACTATTAGAAGTCAGCCTTTCCTGGCACTGAAGCATCCATGCTAGCAAATAAACTTCTCAGCAAACAGATAGGTTCAGACTTTTCCCATGAAATGCAACTGAGTACGCAGGCACACAGGACATCATGTGTTCAGATTTTATCAGAGGGTGTTTCCAGAATTATTAAAGTAAGAGTAAATTCAAGGGCACTGAATTGTGCATATTTGGTGATATTGCTTGATATAACATTTTGGTTGTTCTATCCATAAATGGATTTAGAGGTTGAGATTTCTTTAGAATGTGGGATTGTGTTAAGAGAAATGCTTTGTTGCAATTCTCCACTAGAGGGCCATAGCTCCCTCTTTCCCTGCATGGATTTGGGCAAAGGCTCAAAAAAAAAAAAAAAAAGTAAATGTTACAGTGTTATTATTTTTCTCTCAAATTTGTTGTTTTATAGATCTTATATGTATAATATATATGTGAAAAGTATAATTTTTTTTTTAAATAATGGTGTGGAAGTGTGTAGAGTGAAAAACGTCACTGCTAGTTTTCCCCTCCCACCACCCCCCTCAGGTTTTATTTTTACACAAATGTGTTTGCACCAAACATTATTATTGTGTCTTGCTTACTTGTTCATTTACTAAACTAAACATTGTAGGCACCTTTTCCTATCAGTTCACACATAGCTGACTTTTCTTCCATATGGCTTTAGAATACTCTTTTGTAAGCCTCTTGAGTGATTTGTTTGCTAAATCTCCTAAAAATGAAAATTTAGGTTATTTTCAATATTTTTCTATTTAAAAAAGACTGTGGTGAGTGTTCTTGTATTTTTTTTTCTTTACACAGATCTGAGAGTTCCTTCGTAAGTTAAATCTCCCACGGCATAATTGAGGGCTTGTTTATCTACAACTTTAATGGATGTTGCAGGTGATGTCTATCTCCAAACCACCACAACCACACAAAATTGGCACTGATTTAGAATCACACTATGTGTGAAGGTACCTTTAGCCCTGACACTGGCAAACACTGGGTATGTAAAATCTTTGTCAATCCGTCAAAGGAAAAATAACATCTCGACAGTAGTTCTAAAAATGTTTAGGTCTATGATAACCTCAACCAGCCAACTAAATTTAAAATTGAAAAAAATAAACTTGTGAAAATGATTACACAGATTTTTATCAGAAGGTAGAAGCAAGATAACCAGTTGTTAATAGTTGCAGAAAAATCACTGGTTTCCATCAACTAGCGATCTAAATAAATATTTCATATTTTCCCCAATACTTTCCTATCATTGAAAAAATTTTGTTATAAAATTCTATAAAATGAAGTGGGCAGCCATGACAGAGGAGAAAGAATAGTTGGGAATTAATCTTTGAACAGTATTCTTGCTGCTTCATCACTGTTATGATCTTCAGGTTAAAGAACTTCAGTGAGAAATGTTAAAGTTTCTTATCTGAATTTGACTTCACCTTCTAAGCCTCTCTTCCTTTCCGTTAGCGACTATCTATCACAATTGCCCATTCTTTTCTCTTCATTCTAAACTACAACACCCTCCCTTTCCTCTCAGTTTTTAGCAAAGAACAAAATGCGCAGAGCTGAAATGTCAAGTATTTTTTCCCTAACAAAGTATTTTTATTACGAGGTTAAATATACACCCAAGTATCAGATTGAAAATAATTGCAACAGAAGTTGGCCAGTTTGTTGTACTAGTTTTGTTCATTTTCCGCCAACAGAAAACTGGTTCTTTTGGTGATAGCCATATATATCCCACAAGACCCAAAAATATCCCACCAAGGGCCAAGCCCACCTTGGAAAATTGCTTAGCATTCAAGGCTTGTCTACTTCCTTTCCCCCTTCCCCCCTCCCCCTCCCCCACCATATTTTCCCCATCTGAATACTCCTTTCCTCCTTCCACCCTCCACCTAGCTGTGTTTAGCTTTGTCCCAGTAATCTACACAGGAAGGGAGATATTCTGCCCTTCAATGTTAGTTGAATATGTCTTCCAGGGTGCGGAGAGTGCATATAAATAGAGAACATTCAGAGACTCAAAGGAGAGTTTCTCTCAAGGGGATAATTTAGGGAGTAGTGGGCGGGAGATATATTTTCAAGCATAGAATATTTTATAGGTGGTTTCTATGCCTACTTATATGGAGCATCTCTGGCTCCTGTGTACATATGAAATTTCAGATGTTGAGAAATAAAGTAGCAAGGAACCACTAGATGTACAAGGAGGGTCACTATTTCTTTCAATTTAGTGGTTTGCTCTATTTTTCTGTGTGTGTGGGGGGTGGGTGTTTGGTTTTGGTTAGCCATGCTTCAAGCTTTAGAATAGAATGTTTTTAAATCCACATTTCAGCTTTTCTGGGGATGGGATTTTGTTGGACTCTGGCCGGCACTAATTGAGGAAACAGCTCCCTCCTTCTGTTCCCTACTCCAACCAGAGAATAATCAGGTGACTTATGTATCTCTATAATTTCTTATTTTGAGGTCTCTAAATTTTTAGGTTGTCCAATGCATTCCACTTGTAGTTATTAACTAATATATTTGAAATAAAGTTGGTGAAGTGAGGCAGAATTGTTATTATTAGCTGCCAACTTATAAACCTAAAAAATATGACATGGCTAGAAAAGAAAAATACCTATCAATCAGGAAAAATGAGTTAGTTATGTACATGGATGTGGTTTTGTGTGTGTGTGAAAAATGAGTTAAGTATATGAATTCCTGAGTGAGAATGTTATTTTAAGAAATAATAATTTAATAAAAATGCATTTATACAAACCAGAAAGGAAAGAGATTTGTGTAGATAAACTTGAATTTATTTCTGCCTGGTGCTGTAACTTTCTGTGTCGAGCATGTGATTTTAGATTATAAAATTCCAGGTGTGTAGTAATGTCTTATCAGTTGTGTATAATAACCTTTGGCCTGAATATTTTGAAATTGTTGTGTATTTTCCATAACAGACATTGTGCATAAAATTTTCCATGCTCTGTATTAGAGAGGTAAGGAATAATTTGACAGAGGGTCAAATGCTTTTCAATATAATTGGGAAAAATTTTTTTAAATATTAAAAAGTATTCCAGTGGTTGAAAGTTTATGTCCAGATGCCTAGAAATAGAGTTAGTTCATTTACTAGGCACCGGAGCAGTACAGAGAAACAGGAGCTATGTGGAAAAGAGAGAAAGAAGGGAGCAGAGAGATGTTGATTTGTTATTTGTCATTTTCAGCTTGTCCACATGGACTTTTTAGGGTTGAATTGTCACTACATGTGTTACCCTGACAGTCAATCCCAGGGACATCCTGCTGCCTCCCTGACTGGATTGGAACCAAAGGCAACTTTGGAGATAGAACTGTTCTATCCCAACACCCAATTCTACCCCATATGCCATACCCTTTAGGGCATCATACTTGGACCTTTTAACCTTTAACCATGTTTGCTTTCTTTTTTTTCCTCTTTCTTTCTTTCTTTCTCTCTCTCTCTCTTTCTTTCTATCTTTCTTCCCTTTTTTTGTTAAGTGGATTCTTACAGCTTAAAATGAGTAAAATTCTAGTTAATGAACATATACTGAAATGTGAGTGTTTCTTATACTTTAGTGTTAAGTTGTGAAAGTATCTATTTTCAAAACGTTATCTTCAAATTGTTATTGTGGGGAAGAAGCTGTATATTTATAATCTTTGAAAATGATACAAGCTCAATTCCAAAACACAAACACAGCTAATTAGCTCAATTAATCCAGAAGGAAAAAAATCAGACCAATTAGTGTAGGCGAGGCAACCAGGTGAGTTATTGAGTTTTTCCTGTTTCAGCCAGCACTTCTGACAGCAGGTTGATAAGGTCTCAATAAGAAATGCACCAATGCATTTGTGTCCTTCGGTGAGTTTGTGCCCTGCCAGTATTCTTAGGTGGGTACCATGCTTTTAGCTTCCACAGGTGCACATGGATGCCACTTTCTATTAAGTTGCATTCTCCAGAAACCCAAAGAAATGTTTCTGTGTTTCTAAATAACTAGTTTGTGCCAATGTTGCAAACTTTCCGATTTCACAGAATTTACGCTTTGGCAAACTAGGAGAAAATGTCTCTAGCATTTCTGGGATGTATCATCTTTTGTTGGAAACACTGAATTCCAGAGCATTCTGGGTAGAATTCTCTGAAGAACTCATTTGATGTTTGTGTAGAAAAGTGCTTTTTATTCTAGAACAGTTTTCACAAAGATTGTGTTTTGCAAAATCAGAACTTTTGTGGAGATATTAAAAGCAATAATATTGAATTGTCACACATTTCTGGACTGTTATACAGAATTCCCTCCCCTCCCAGATCTGAAGTAGAAAGCAAGTAATAAATATAACCATCTAAAATATTAGGATTGGTGTTAGCTCATTAGTAATAGACATGTTCAACATTTAATTTTAATTTAGTCTGGATTTTATAAGCAGTTTTTAAAAATTATATATGCACATTAGTTTTTACCCCCAGTTTCTAGTTAAAATTCACTGGAAAAAGTCCAGCTGATGTCATATACCAAAAACAATAATGATCTGTTATTATTATTGAACTTCCAAGTCTTCCTCAGTTGTGGATACACGCTGCCTCAACTCAGTTCACCCGACATTTAATAAAATTGCAGTCTAACTTGTGACATGATGAGATTTAACATGCTCATAAAATTCTTACTTGATGATCGTGTTTGGCCTGGCCTTAGCTCTTGCCTAACCTCACTACAACTCTTTCACTTACCAAAATTGTTTGTCTTTTCGGGAACAAATTCTTTCCCCTTGTCTCCCTTGTAGCGCCTTTTTACTCCTTCTTTCTACTTTCTCCTTGCTCTAAAGCCTGCAAGTAAACCCATTAAAACAATACAGTCCACTAATTTGATTTGGCTGCAGCAAGGAAATTAAGACAACATTATCCATGTTATGGGATAGTCCCCTTTTGTTGTCTCAGTTATTATCTTAGAAAAACTTCACTCCCAGAAACTGTGCAGTTAGCAAGCTCTTAGAATTACTCTATTTATTCCTCAAACTATTTGAAACCAGGGTAAAGTTTGTTCCTCCATATTTTATTAAACTCAATTAAGTAATGGGGTCTTTTGTCATCAGTCTCAACTTCATTTTCCAAGGAAAACCCACTGCACTTCACAGTTCTAAGATGCCAGCCATTCATTTCTCTGTGGTGTTGAAGGTAATTTGATTTATGTCTTGCTCTAGTTAAGATGCCCATGTTTTCAAGCATTTTTGACTCAGAGTTAGAGGCTGAGGTCAAGTTAACAATGGTAATCTGTCTCTCTGTTTGCAAACAATGAATCACCATTTGGGATTTTAAGACTCTGGTAAGCTTTCACTTGGCAGCTTGGTTCAAAGGTTGTCAACAAAATGTATGGAAGTGGCCTGTGCCTGGAACCTCTGATCATGGATGTCAAGGATTTTCTAACAATGCCACCAATATAGTTGTGAATAATTGGTCAGAAGGAGGGGTGGTTAAAGAGGCATTAGTCCCATGCCCTATTTAGACTGGATTGATTTGATCTAGACTCAATAATATTAAAAGCTCTTCTAGTCATTCCCAGGGCACGAATGAAAATGCTTTCAAATTATTAAGAAGGAATGTGACTTATTCAGGACAATATGTAAGGAGAGAGTGATACAATGAAGTAGTTCATTTCAGTCCTTTACTTTGGACCAAGTACACTGCCATTAGGAAGAGAAAGAGCTTCACGGAGAGTTGCAATATTTTATTACTAATTGAATTGGAGTTTGTTTTGGAGAGTTGGCAGTTCACATGGTTGAAGTTGAGATGAACAATTCATGAAAGTTAGGGGCCAATTTTCCTCAAACATCTTGTTGTTCTTAGTCTTAAGAAATTCAGACAAAGTGATGACTTGGAAATAAAGAAAACTCTAAGATCTGATCAACTTTGAGTTCTAAGTAAACTGTGGCTGCCACATTTTAAGCATCGAATTAATACTGCAAATTGAGTGAATGAAGATGTCAGTAGTTGTTTATGAGTGAATATTTGTATCTGTCTTTAAAATATTGGTCTTAAGAAAAGGAATTTGTTTTCACAAGCCATGACCTAAAAGCAATGATTTTGTGATTTGAACTGACAAAAATCTAGTTACTCTGCTACAGTTATTTCATTTTATTGTATCATCCAAAATAATATTTACTGCTTCCCTTGTGTTTCTATTTTTGATGCTTTATTTTTTCTATTGTGATAAAAGGGGACTAATATTCAGGATAGCCAAATAGAAATCTGTTCGTCAGGTCAGGGTTTGAGTTGATCATTGATGCAGATGTTTCATTACTATATTTGAATATCATTTGCTGTTGTTCAGTGATCTTAATGTTGATATAAAGAAAATTTTCATTAAGGACTCATTTTACATGGATGCCCAAAGTTAACACTCTAAGATAATAGTCAGAAAGCATTGCCTTTCTTCTGGTAGCAAATCTGAAAAAAAAGGAAATAATTACGATTAGTTTTGTTGCCCCTGGATTCTATAAACTTTATCTTGTATATACATTTAAGGGAGCATCAATACACTTGAGCATAAGCATGGACACTCAAGCATTTTGTCTGCCAGGGTTTTCAGCTTCCTATGTAAGCACCCCCTCTTTGTCAAATCACCATATTGCTCATCATCCAATCTGTGATTTCTAAGTGGATAACACTGATACCTTTCGTTTTCATTACAAAGGAGAATTTTTACATTATATATGATTGGACAGGGGAGTTTTTTCTGTATCCTATCCTTTAAATTCTATGGATCTTGCAAAATAACATCTCAAACTTAGTAGCTGTTTCATACAGGAACTGAAAATTATAGGATCTAATCTTACTTATAAGTTACTATGGTTTCAAATACAGCATTAGCCACCTTATGATACATACATACTAAGGTAGAAAGTACAAGATTTCCACCATTCGAGATGTCTTACTGATCACTTTTATAAGAAACTGTATTTGAAATTTAAAACTAAGTAGAGCTATGGAAAAATTTCCACTTGGTGCTCAGAGAGGAGGTGACTTCCTAGAGTAACATGGTTAGGAATTGATAAGTCCTAGAGCTCTGTCCAGATTCTTTCTCACTGTACTATCCTGATTCTGTGAAATGAGGTGAGGACATGGGTCGTGAGTCCTTCTGTAAGGATCCATAAACCAGTAGTACATTTTCATATTCCCCAGTTAATGTAGTAACTCCTGAGAAAGACTAATGTCATGTTTAAGAAAATGACATTGAGTTATCCATGCTGACTCTGGATGTACAAGCTTTGGGTGAATGACTTCACATTGGATTCCTTAGTTTCTTCTATAAAATGAAAATAGTGGTTGTTCCCTCATGGGGTTGTTTCTGTTATCAAAGGAGATGATACAGTAGAGGGCATAGAACAGCTCTGGCACGTTTTAGGTATAGAGAAAATGTCAGCTCTTTAACCATGGCCCATTCCTCAGGCCTCCAAGACCCTCATTTCTGGTACTTGTTCCTGGTCATACTTAGCCTTCTCCTATTTCTGCAAACTTTTTCCTCTCCCTCAACTTGAGTTCCTGTATTCTAAACATCTACTGGAGGTAAGAGCCTCCTAACAACAATCACAATTTTAACTATGCTATTTATTTTCACCTTTTCGTAGCTGAACAAAACACATGAGAAAACTGAAAAAACAGGCATGACTAAATTAACTCTTGGCTTTTCAGAATAGATTTATTTCTTCTGTGTGTATTAAAATAATCCATCAGCATTGAATTGAAATGTTGAAGTTCTAGAACTGTGATTTATTGTTTATCTTTTTTTTAAAAAATATTTTATTTATTTATTTGTCAGAGAGAGAGCAGGAGCGAGCACAGGCAGACAGAGTGGCAGGCAGAGGCAGAGGGAGAAGCAGACTCCCTGCTGAGCAAGGAGCCCGATGTGGGACTCGATCCCAGGACCCTGGGATCATGACCTGAGCCGAAGGCAGCCGCTTAACCAACTGAGCCACCCAGGCGTCCCTATTGTTTATCTTTTATCTGGAGCACTGATGAAGAGGAAATGTTTTTGCTAGCCATTTATGAATACTATCCACATATCTGGTAGATGGCAACCACCAAGTTCCCATAAGGGCAGCAGCCATCATTAATGCCCTAGTGGGATACCATGCTGACAATGGTATACAAGGTGTCCATTCCAACAAGGAACCTTATCGCTTTGACTTCAACACTGAAACACTCTAAATATGTCCTTAGGGAGTGTGCTTCATATGAGCATATACTCACAAAGCAAGCCTGAAAGAAATGAACCAGGTGGAACTCGCTTCCAGGACCTATCCCAGCCCCAGTGTCTTGGGATTATCTCTCTTTTCTGATCCAGACGCTCATGCTGCTTTCCAATCTGGAGCCCCTAGAGTATCTGCAATCTGTAGCTCTTATGATGCCACTTCCCTGGCAGTCTGCCCTCTCCAGCCAGTGCTATGATTGCCAAGGTAAGCTGAAAAGGTCTGTTTTCAAAAATGTAATGATGCAGATTTGCTTGTTTCCTATGGCCTTCTGAAGTCAGTGTCTTAATATTTTTTAACCCATTTGTAATTGGAATGTGAGAATATTAGACCATTCTGGAAAAGAAACACTGTATGGCAAAAACAGACAAAAAACAATGAAAGAAATGTCTAGGAATAGGCAGAGGTCCTACCTCTGGTCTCTTAAACAATCTGTCATCCAGTACTATCTAATACACCTCAAAGAAAATCTTGATATAATTCCTCATCTCCATCCCTTTTCAGATCTCTAAGTCAGGTTCTCACTGTCTTGCTAGGATGCCTACAGTGACCCCCAGTTGGGCTTCCAACCTCTAATCCAACATACACACTATCAACTGTCTGATCATGTTGTTTCTATAGTCACCTAGATTAAGCCTTCAATGTAACATAAAAAATACTTCACTTTTAAGGGCCAACAACTCTCTGACATCAGACTTATTCCCAAACCCTCTTCTCTAGTCATGATGCAAAGGTACCTATCCCTTTCAATAAAAGTCTTTACTCATGAATTCTCTTCTTTCTGACTAAGGAATGTCTACTCATTCTTTTAGGCCCATTCTAACACCACCTCTCTGAGGAGACAACAATTCCCTCATGATAGGATTAGCTATTTTCTTTAATATGCTTTAATCTTTTTTTAACATGTTTGTAGCATTTATCAGATTATTCTGTATCAATTTTTCACATGTCTTCCTAAATTAGTCTTTTGAGTTCTTGAAAACAGATACTAGTTTTGTTCAATTTTATATTATCAGCACAGGGCCTTGTAAATAATTATAAATGTTGAATGTCCTTTTTTAACAAGCAAAAGAACATATAAACATGCCATATAGGGATCCAGTGTTCTCTTTTTTTGTAGGATCAGCCTTTCACACAGTTATGTATACTGAGCTAGAGAAGTTTGCCTGCCTTTCTTCCTTCCTTCCTTCCTTTCTCCTCCCATCCTTCCTTCCTTCCTTCCTTCATCAAGCATTTATAGAGTAGCTTCTGTGTTCTTGGTTCATGTGAGATATGAGCCACATTGAAAATAATGAAATACTACCTCTGTCCTAGGGCACTCTCAATTTTAATGAGAAGAAAGAAGTAACAAAGTAATAATATAATTTGGGACCCAGTATCTTAATAGGAATCCCCTTCATGCTTATAACTGAGACATGGAAATGTCCTCTGCTCTCTAAAGACCAGCATTTGAGATGAGCCTTGAGTACAAATGATCACCTCCATATTGTGCCCTGACACATTAGCATATGCAGGTGCTATTGGGAGAACTTCTTCAGGATGTCTCTCAAACTGCTCTGGAGAATGGTATGTGATGTGGAGAATGAAAAAGGCATTGATCTGAGAGTTGGGACCTCTGGGTTCTAATTTTAGTCCTGCTACTGAACAGTTATAACCTTGGGCAAATGATTCAATCTATAATCTGTAGGATATCTTATCTGTAAATTGAGGGTGTCGATCTAAATTCTACTTCAATGCTTCTCTGCCAGGGTCATAGGATTTAGAAATACATATACTTATTCCTCACCAAAGAGTCACTGGATTAGAATCAAATCTTGTAGAATGAGACCAGGCCATGTTTATTTAGCAAAAAACTTCCTGATGATTCTGAGAGGCTCTGACCTGAGTTGTGTCTCCTCTTGATGTTTTGATAGCTGAGGTCTGGAGGCCTCTGTCTGGCAACCCCCACATTGATTGAGACATGGAGACTCTAGGCCCACTCCAGTCTTTCTCCTTTAACAGTCTGTGAGAACAAGGAACATTGTTTCAAGAAACAATCAGATCAGTAGCTGACATCATAGGTCTTCCTGAAAGAGAGGAAAGAGATGCAGAACAGAGATAAGAACCAAAAAAATCCCAAATGCTTGTGGGACTCTTGTAATCACAGCCATCACCAAGACTATCCTCGGCTTCTTGAACTTTAAGATGGACCCAGTTATTCTGATGCCCTGACTCCCATATATTTATTCTCTGACTAAGGCACAAAGATACGGGTGAACTAATGCATCAACCCATGAAAAATGAACAATTAAAACAATGAAGTTGTCAGTTCTTTTACCAGATTGCAAATAAATAACCTGCCTGTCAGGCTGGCTGCTCTGCTAGACCATTAGTTTAATACAAAGACATTCTGAGGAACGGGTGGATGACAGCTGATCTATCACCAGGCCTTTGATAAAGACCCGAGCAAAATATGCTGTCATAAGCCATGGAAGGTCAATCCCAATTTGTGAGAAGCAAAGTATTAGATGAAATTTGAATAGCCCTCTCTGTCCATCATGAGAGCCATACACTTGCCCCCCCCCACCCCCGCAACTGGTGGGATTGTGGATGCTCATTTTGACAGGATAAAACACTTTTTTGCTTATACTTATTTAGCTTGTCAGGGACACTGTGCTGGGGTAGATGGCCTTGGACTTTGTAACTGTCACAGTGGAAAGACTGTGATCTTGGGACTGTGCAATGTATCTATTTGCCAGGCTAGACAGGGTCTTCCCACAAGAAGTTACTCTGTGTCGTGTCAAATGCTCAGACAGTCACGAATTTCCAAACAAAAAGTCAACTCCTTGCATTTCCTTATATGTATGGTTTGAGTTCTGTATGCCATCTCATGAACTGTTTGCCAGCCGGATCTACTGCTTGCAGAAAATGATTAATTATAGAAGGTGGTAGATAGGACAATTAAATAAAGACAAATTCATTAAATTCTCTAGTCGATGTCTCATTTGTCTTTCAATTTAGTGGGAAAAGTAAAGATAGGAATCACGTTTCAGAAGTCACCTTTAAGAAGTTCTTATTTCTTCAAAGCAAGAAGTACTATTACAACATTTACCCTGTAGTAAAACTATGTGAGGTGTAGTGTTTATGAGTCGTCAGAGGTAACCAAATCGAAAATACAATTTTTCCTCTTTCCAGAAACTTTTGGGTATTTATGTATATTCAGTTTATATCTTCATGATCAAAGTAGTATAAATTCTACCTAACTGAAAAATAAGCACTGTTGATCCATTCTTATTTTTGAGTATATTCACTGGTTAATTTGGACAGTAAAGTGTAGCTTTAAAAAGGAGAATCTTCCATGTAGATACCACCCTGCAGAGGTTTTGTGGTCATTTGGTTGCCCAGAATAATTTCAGCTAGAAAGAACCATAGTACTTCCAAACTGGTTTGACCCGTTCTTCCAGTGCTCTGGATGGCTAATTAGTAAACAAGATAAACAAGAAATTTCCAGCATAAAATTTTCCAGGCTGATTTTCCTAACTAATAAGTTAAACCACAACTTTGCCTGTTGACCAGCTTTGTAATCCTTCGATGCTATATAGTACACAACATCCCTCTCACCTCCTAAGAAGACTTGAGAGAGTGGGAAATATCTTAGAGCTTATCCTAAGCACACCATGGTTCTATTCCAGGTTTTGCTATTTATTAAGCCATGTTGTTTGGCCAAGTGGTCTAATGTCTATCTATCTTATTATGGGAAAAATAGCATTTGCTTAAAGGAGTACTTCATGCATAAAAACAAATACTGTTCTATAGATGGGTGGGGAGGACCCCTAAAGTTGCTTTTTTTTTAAAGATTTTATTTATTTATTTGATAGACAGAGATCACAAGTAGGCAGAGAGGCAGAGAGAGAGGAGGAAGCAGGCTGTCCGCAGAGCAGAGAGCCCGATGCGGGGCTCGATCCCACGACCCTGGGATCATGACCCGAGCCGAAGGCAGCGGCTTTAACCTGCTGAGCCACCCAGGTGCCCCTAAAGTTGCTTATATATATATAGTAGATATCCAGAAAATATTTCTTGCTGAATGAGAATATTCCAGAATTCTGTTTGTCTTGTAAGATGGGTTGAAAGTATGCCCATAATGCAGTCCATCTGGGATCACGAGGCAATAAATTAACATACCACAATCTCTTTCAGAAGACATGAGGCAGGCTTTACATGAACTTTGATTTCCTCTGAAGTCATAGTCAAAGCCATCATTTTTTCATAGGTGACAACTGACAGATTTTTTCAAAATGAATATGTAATCTAAGAAATACAACAATATTTCTCAAAAATTCTTTTGGGTAACATTCAGAATACTTTTTCTTGCTTTTATTTCCATCTTCATTTTATTGCTTTGCAATATAAATTGTAAATTCCTTTAGTGACATTTAAACACTCATTTGAGAACTGACTTTAAGAGATTTAAGAGGTCAGTTTTGCCCAAGAAGATAATTTATATCTTCTGTGATTTTTGATTCCTCTGAAGTTCAAGAATCAAAACTAAGGATGTGCCTGAACTCTTGGGATGGAGAAGTGATTAACATTTATGAATGGTGTTATGAAGCCTCAAAACATTGGAGAGTTAGTAAGAATATTGATAAATTTTACCTGTTTGTGTTTCAGAAACTTTGTCATGTGATTTTAATATATTTTTAAAAAATTTTCCCTTAAAAATAATTTTTCCTGAATACATGTAAAGAAGATCCCTAAATATTAGATATATTTTTCATAATTATTCTGAATGTATCTATCCATAGTGTTTGGCCAGAGATAACACTTTTGTTGAACAGTTGAGTCTGATTTTATATATAAGGGTTTCAATGGAAATGAATCAAATTTTATTGAGGCACTATGAAATTCCCATATGTTGCTATGTCCCTCAGCTTCTCCTGACAACAATCTGTGAGACAGGCTTTATTAATCCCTAAATTAATACAGACAATTACATTATTTAAGATGTAATTAAGAATACATTACATGTATTGTAATTGTAATTATATGTAATATAATTAAGAATACATTAATTAATAAAGAAGAGGAAATTGAGGTTCTTAGAGCTTTAGTAATTTGTTTAGAACCATAGATCAGGCCACTGGCAGTGTTGTGCTTAACTGACTCAAGGTTCACACCATTTCCTCTGAACCACACAACCTTCAATGGATGCTTGCAGATCTGCACAATATTCATGATGGCTCTCTCTCAGAGCAAACCAGCCTGAATGTCACGTTCCTCAGAACCCTATGCCAGTGGGCCCCAAACCTCAAGAAGGAAAATGACTAAGTATATTGGGATACTGGAACTTACTACACAAATCCTGTTGAGTTCAACATAACCCCTTGGACTTTTCAACGTCATTGATTTCCACAGAGCACAGGACTTTGTGGTCATATTTGCCATAGAGAGACCAAGCTTTATGCTCATGTAACCCTGTGGTCAAAACAGGTCTTCCCAGTGATGGGAAGAATTTGTAATAACTGCAGCTCTAGGTTCTAAAGTTATTGGAAGCCTCTAATGAAATACATTTTGATTTTTCTTATTATTTGTCACCCTTCTGTGTTAGAAAACTTCCATTGGGGAGCTCCCTTTCATCATGTCACAGTGGAATGTAAGTGATGCCCTCATGTGTGTACTGACGATCAAGGTAAAGGAAGTAGGAGTCCATAAACATGCACTCTCAGTCATGTCTGAAATACCATGATCAGTTCTTCTTGCTTAGCCACTTATTAACAAGCAAAGTTAATAAGCTTTTCAGGCAGTAAAGCCAGATGTGCTTTCTGGCATACCAGATAACCGCTTTATTGATATATATTTGAGCAGTTGGTGAATATTAAGCTAAAAAAATGTCTAGACCAACAACAGACTATTTAAAGATTTTATTTATTTATTTGACAGATAGAGATCACGAGTAGGCAGAGAGGCAGAGAGAGAGAGGAGGAAGCAGGTTGCCCGCTGAGCAGAGAGCCCGATGCGGGGATCGATCCCACGACCCTGGGATCATGACCTGAGCCGAAGGCAGAGGCTTTAACCCACTGAGCCACCCAGGCACCCCAACAACAGACTATTTAAATAGCTGTTTGGGTGCTGAGTCAGATTCCACAAAATGCTCTCCAATTTGTATATATCCCAGTCAAGAAGGGGAAAAAAAATCCTTTTTTAATTAATTGCACTATGTTTCATTAGTTTTTGTTTTTAATACTAAGCAAGCAACCAATGGCCCTTGAAGTTAGAATTGCTATCACTGCTGTCATTTTTACTTAAAAGAAAACCGGAAGATGAAATATTCTTAAAGATAGTGGACACCAAGGAAACAAGTGACACCATGGGCACATAGGACAGCCAATGCTAAACAGTAAACAAAACTGTCAATAATTTCTCCAGTGTGACAAGAACTTTCTCAAACAGGTTCATTCTTCCATGATGCCAGACCCTTTAGGTGATAAATAAAAAGGTTGATCCAGAAGTTGTTATTCAATTCTAGGTCTGCAGACATGTAACAACCAAATTAATAGACTTTTCTTTTTACTGAAGTTGTTTGCATGGTCATTGGACACAACAGTGAGACTTAAAATGTCTATTTGACTCTGTTTTTGTCAGCTGAAAAATACCCAGAAATCTTTTTATTTTCTTAACAAAATGGCATGATATTATTTAGAAGTTGGGGGGAAAGCTTTTACTGCCCGGCCTTAAAAAGAAAACAGCACAACCCAGGCATGTAGCTGACAAGTGACACAAATACAGTATGTGCTAATGTGCAGAGAGAAACAACCTTGAGAATTTAAACCGGCTGTACCAGAAAAAATATCTTTATCCAGATATGTGGTCCCTCATGAATTATACTATTATTTTAGTTGATTTTACCTGACATCACCCTATGATTTTCTTCAGTGACAAGAAAATTGCAGCCAGCCCTTGACAGTCGGTCACAAATTGACTGAACAAAACAAAATCAAACAGTGAAGTAATCCCCAAGTAAATTTAATGAAACCTAAATCCCAAAGGGCAGCACACTTCTGTAGGCAATGGTCTTATTTAATAAATTTTTCCCTGCATTCACTTTTAGAGTTATATTTACACAGACAAATTTAATTCATTGGGTTTACATTTCCTCTTTCCCTTAGTTTGTCCACCAGGCACATATGGGAAGGACTGTAAACAGGTATGTCAGTGTTCAGCTGAGAATGAAGAGTGTCACCTAGTCACGGGGAGATGTACCTGTCTGCCCGGCTACCATGGAAACCACTGTCATCTCCGTAAGTGTGGTTCATGCTTTTGTTGTAATTTATCGAAGAGACACCAGTAGGGTGGGTCATCCGTCAGTATGCTAAAGGGCAAATGTTAATTCAAGCTTCTACTTTATAGCAAGTCCTTGAGAATGTTTATTGGAATGGTTGAAAACATACACTTTGTTGTGTAACCCTTTCTCCTATGTTGCCTTTTCTCTTCCAAATATCCCCCAGAAAAAGAAAATAAGTAGAGAAAGAAAGAACAAAGATAAGATGAACTGATTGGTATCAATCAATATACAGCCAATGGGAACATATTTAAAGTGATTCATAAAGTTAGTTCCAGGATCTGCTTAGGAACAATCAAATTAAACAAATTGTTATTCTGGAATGAAAACAGTAACTTGTTTAAAGGACAAAATGCCAGTTGGCTCACTGCTGTGTAATAAAAAAGAATAGTCCCTAGACCAAACACCTTATATTGATTTGTTAGGACATTTTAACATCGAAAATGGTTAGAGGGGAACACACGATAAAACATCCCAAGGAGCATGTTAAAATGTTCAGTCAGCTACTTAATTTTTAAGCTTGTAATTATTTATAATGTACTTTTTATAGGTTTAAAAATAAAATGATTTGGCCTCAGTTTCATTTTTTCCCCCAACTTGGCTGCCACTACTCCTCTTTTCTCCCTAGTTGCTCCTATAGCAGATTTCTTCCACTTTCCTTTCTTAATTCTGCAAATATATGGATGATTTTTGGATTCTACTCCTGTATGTCACCTATAAAACAGACTTATGGTCAAGCTATTGATTTTAATTTTTACAAGTATGGAATGTATATTTTGAATATCCCTTCTCACTTGTGCCCTAATTTTAAATATTATCTGCTAAAAACACAAAATACAATTAGTATTTTGTTTGGAACCTATAACCATTGTGGGTATACAAACTTAAACTGAAGAATTAAAGTATAAAATTAGTAAAATTGCAATTATATTTTTGTTATGGTGAATTTCAAGCACCCTTGTAATGGAAGGAAGAACTGTATATTGATTGATACCAATCAGTTCATATTTATTTCCTCACTTTTAATTCCATCACATTTCTCAGGAAGAATTTCTTCTTGATATCAAGGGATATTTTATCTTAATATAATAAAACCAAGTTACATGGATGAGCACCTAGGTGGCTCAGTCAGCTAACGATGCAACTCTTGATTTCAACTCCGGTCATGATCTCAGGGTCATAGGATCCAGCCCCGTGTGGGGCTCTGTGCTCAGTAAGAATCTGCTTGAGATTATCTCTCTCCCTCTCCCTCTGTTCCCTCTCACATGCTTGTTCTTTTTCTCTCTCAAATAAATAAATAAATCTTTAAAACAAAACTAAAAATCAGCTTACATAGAGCTGGTAGGACTTGCACGTCAGAAGGCAAGCTACCTTGGGCTGAAGGAGGGGAGCTCTACCTTATAAAATCAAGGCTGCTGCGGTGATCGGCTGGCTCCCTGACCAGTCAGATTGGCTTAGCTCCAGGCAACACGTGGTTGGGAGTTGCCTCAAAGTTTCCTTGGCAACATCCACTGTAATTACAGAACTACGAAAAAGGGTTCAAGAAAATATCCATAAAAGGTGTGGCTGGCTCAAAAACAAAAGTTTCAGCGGCCAGAAACAACTGGGCTTTCATGTTCTGGAGTTTGAAGTGGAGATTCAAAATTTTCTCTCCGCAGAGGTCAGAGGAAGCAGACAAACTTATAGTAGGAGCTCACCACTTGTCCATAATTTATAATGGGCAGTTTGATCTCAGCCCTTGGATGGCATGTGGGGAAAACAAACAAACTGCTCAGTAGATAGAAACTCATCATACTATGTATTTTATGAGCAATGAGAAATTACAAAATAACTCCACACCCTGGAAATCTTTTATTTCTCCAAACTGTAATACCCACTATAATAACTCTCTTTGAGAACATTTAAGGCTTTAGGGTCCTCTAAAAATCAAGGGCAGTTCTTTTGACGATTTTCATAGGAACACCCTTGGTATAGAATGCTTTGAGAAGCACAGGACACAGAATAGTACACCTGTGCCAGGAGGAAGGCATCAAAGCATTGGTAGAAGCTTGCCTTTAGTGCTCTTTCTCAGAGTAGTAAGAATTCAGATAGACCAAATCTTAGCATCTCTTTTTAAGAATATAATAAAACTGTGTGATGGTCACTAAGATATGTGAGTAGCCTGGTCAAATATTAGGAAAAGAGTCTGGGAGAACGAATTTCATTTAAGCCAAGTGAAATCATTATGTCTCAAGCGTGTGTTCCCTTGTTGAATATAGTGAATGTTTGAGCAAAGGATGTGCACATGATTCTAGAAGTCAAACTTTCACAATTGTTACAGAATTATAAGAGAAAGTGGAATTGTCAGTAAATAACTTATTATTGGGGGAAAAAGTTACGGGCACTTTTGTAAACATACACTGTACTCTTGACATAAATTTAATAAGTTTTGAGGGTAAGAGGTTATACACACATTGTCTTTCAACAGATGGCATACTCATTAGTAGATAAATTTTATCTATTCAGTGTCCCAATTTCAAAAGGATAATACAGTTGAAGGCTAATATTCATGTAACTTTTGTTTTCTGTGTACAAAGAAGGAACAATGAAGCATGATTCTATCCAACATGAAACCACCACTAAGATAGTTTGCAAAATGAGTACATGTCAAAGGGAAATTATGTCTCCCAAGTAATTTCACCTCACCTGAAAGTGATCTCCCAAAATATATATACATAAATGACAAAGATAATATAAATATATATATGTTATTTAAATTCATCAAGTAATTACACCAAGCGTTTTTCCCTTTAAACTGAGATGCTAATTTTTTATATCTATGATTATATCCATAGTTTGATATTTTCCTTGTTAATAAGTATATGAATTTCACATTATTAGGTGTTTCTGTTTTTCTTATTTGCACAGAAATTCATGGCAGTTTTCATTTCATAGCAATGTAACTACAGAATTTTCTCTACTAATCAAGTCTTATTAATTTAACCTCCTTTGGGAAGCAACATTGCAGCAGTACACACAAGACTTCATTGTTTCAGACTCCATACCTCCAGATTGCTCTATGTGTATTTTCTCTAATGTCAAGCAGACATTTTTCTTAAGCCTCACACATAGTAATGGGGCTAAAAAAAAAAATTATAAAAATTTGCATTCCACAAGTCTGACCCAAATCTACATGAAAGCATTTTATATCTTGGTGAATAGGAGAAGAGGAAGAGATGGAGACTTTTTTAATCACTAATATTATTTTTAGGTATGTCCTATTGAATTTTTTGTGAAGGAAAAAAGAAGTTCTTAGGAGGGCCAATGAATGTTATATACCAAAGAAGGGACAATGAGCTATGGGAACTGACATTCCTTGGGAAGAGAGAATGACAGAAGAGACTGTAAAGTGAAACCATCATTTTTAATAGAGAGGAATAAAGAAATACAACAACTACAGCACAGAAATAACCTTTGGTATGAATAACTGTAGTGTTTTACTTTCCATCTCCACTACGAAGAACTTTATTTTAAAACTGGAAGAAAGAAGAAGAAAGAAGCAGCAATTTTTTTGGTTTGAGACTCAAGGTGGGAACTCTGGAATTTAGGAGAAGACATATACGGGGATTATAAACAATCTGAGTCTCAATAAGGTCCATTCTTTGCTGTTACCTCTAAAACATACTACATGTGAAATACTCTTAAAAAATGTTCCTTACTCTCTGATTCTTACATAAAAACACAAGATACAAGGGAGAAAACTAGTACCATCTGGTATAGTTTGGTCACTTTTAGAGTTATGTTTCCAAGTGAAAAGATTTTCCAGGAGGAAGGACCTAAGGCAAATACCTAACACTTTGGCTCATATCAAGCAGGTAGGGAAAGGGTTTTGCTGCATGCCTAGCATTGATACTGCCATCATTAATGAAAATAATGGCCACCACTGACATGGGAGCTGAGTTTGGTGATGTACTTTTTCATTCTAGTCACCACCATAGGGCCATGATTTTATTATTATCCCCTTTGGGAATCAAGAACCAGAAGTTCAAAGAAAAGAGTTAAAGCTACAACATTAATAAGTGAAGTATATAGGTCTCAAATCACAGTCTATTCAAAATTTCCTACAGCCTCATATATAAATATGTGGTAAGGATAAAGATGGTTATCTCTAACAGGTGACAGAATTTTGTGCTATATTCCAAGTCACTTCACTCTGTGGGCCTCAACTTCATCATCTTAAAATAAGAATTGAACCAGATGGACATGAGGTCTTTTGAAACTCAAAGTTTTATAATTTTAAGACTTGAAAGTATCAGGCATTTCATAGAATAAGAGAATGTCACAGATGGAAGTGCTTCAAAGTTAATCAACTTGAATATCCTCTATATTTTCTCTACTGTATACTTATCCTGTCTCTGAACTCCTACAGAGATGAGTAATCATGCCTCCTGAAAAAAGCTTATTCCAATCTTGGACAGCTCTTTCAGAAAGTACTTCTTTATTGAGATAAAATCTGCCTTTCTTCTTTTCCACAGGACTGCCTTTTCATGTTTGAAGACATTTCTGTCTTCCTAGCTCTCTTTTCTCCTGAATAAACACCCCCAGTCTTTCAATCATTGCACAGATAATGTGGTCCTCAGCTTGCTCTTTGTCTTGTTTCATCTCCTTTTATCTTAAGTTCTGATTATTTATCTGTTTGTTACACAGGTGTCATAGTAGACCATAAGTCTATGGATAGGAAAGTAAGAAACTAACAGAAAATAAAGATTCTTTCTTGATACTTTATGCCATTTTGAATTCTTACTTGTATTACACCCAGATCTTTCCAGACAAGACGAACTATGACACTTAAACATTAATCAAAATAATGAATTCATCTAGGCTGGAATGAAGTAACTTTGGCAAATTCTGAGCACTATTCTGAGCACTCTCTGAAAGTGGGCAGATTTCCAAAGAAACTCAAAGTTAAGCTTCCTATATCTTACTAATGAGCAGCATCAGGAACATTTTGCCCCCCAACCATATTACTAAGGCACCTATCTATATCATCTCATCTCTTCAGATAAGTCCATGCCTTGAATCACTAGCTTGAAGGTAACTGAAAATACCAAAGAACAGTATTTGGAATGTGAGTTAGCAACACGTCTATGGGTATGAATTTAAACAGTGATGCTTTGAGTTACAATATCACATATGGTTTTGTTCTTCAACTGGATGCCCAAAAGGCACTTAAGGTCTAAATTGCCAAAGGATGTGCAAGTGCCTTAATGGCAGCAGCTGTGACACTGTGATTGGCACCTCTTACTGCCCTCCTGGCTTCACTGGGGCTGACTGCAGTCAAAGTAAGTCAGTCTACCAATTATGAAGTGGATATGCAAAAGTAGAGTTTTTAAGAACTGTTCTTACATAGTTCAATGTTGTTGCAATTATTACTTAATAATTTACTGCAGTAACAGCAAACACCAACCAACCTGTATTCTAGGTGTAAGAGTGCTTACATGAGGAGTTTGACTGAGAGCTAAAGCAGTGAAGGCAGCCAAAGAGAACTCTTTGGTCATAATCTCTCATATCCCAGCAATGCTAGCCTCAAGTCAGGATTAGAAAATCTGTTCCATAAGATAAGAGTGGTCTGGTACACAATACCTATGTACACAATGTCAAACTCATTGGCTCAAGTCTCACAATTTCATTTATCCTCAGCAATATCCAGCTCAAAATTAGGTAGTTCCCCTACTTACCAAAAATTAACCAGTTCCCTAAAATTTAAAGCCTTAACTACCCATCACAAAGACATAAAGTTTTATTTACATAAAGTTTAAGGGACAAGGTATAAATTAAAGATCCCTTAAGAATGTACTATCTTAGGCACTATAGAGATATTCTTAGCAAATACATTTTGATCTTATCAGATTTGCCATTTTCTAAGTATTTGGGCAATTTGCAAGATCATAATGATTTTTAGGGAGAATAGAGGAATAATGCATAGGAGAGTACATGATGAGAAGGTAGTTCTGGCAATATTGTGTTCTTCAACCTATTTGTTCTTGAAGGTGTTCACTTGTGAGGTTTCACTGAGCTGCACATTTGTGTTTTTTGTGTACTGTTCTGCATTTTATACTTTAGAATTAAAAGAATAAGAGCTCTATCAATAGATCTTTCATAAAAGAAGTGTTGTAATTACAAACTTAAGATTCTTTCATTTGGAAGAATGATAACAAAGTTGGTGATCAGGCAGGGCACCAAGCTGCTATGTGCTAAAGACATCCAAATGTTTATTTTGCCCAGGCAGGTAGTTGCTCTGTCTTCTTTGTATGAGGGTAGTTTTAATTATCCTACCCCAGTACCCTGATGTTCTGAAGATAAAAGACAAGTAGGACAAAGTCCTGGCTCCATGTAGTGGAAAATTGAAACGTAGTGAATACTGCCTCTGAGGCCTCAGCAGCGAAGTTGTCTTTGCATTAAAGCCAACCCATAAACATCTCCTAAGGAAGGTTCTAATTGACCCCTTTGTTCCTCAAAGAAAATAATTGAGAGAATTTCTTTATTTCCTCAGGCCAAAGTATCTTCAAGAGTTTTGATTTCTCTGAATATTGGGAGGATTTTTGTCTTCAGAAAGCTGTGATCTTATACCTGAGTATTTCTCCTTCTTTGTTTTGACAGCGAGGTAGATCAGAGCCAGTTTGCAGTCCACCTCTTATAAGTTCCAAGATTTGTGATATTCATTTGTGTCTACATTGTAACTATATTTTTTCTTCACTTGATTCTCACAGGCATTTATTTTATCTTTGAGTGTTATCTGTATCTTGATAAGTATCTCAATGAATTTGTGGAATAAATTGCAAACAGACAAATTAACAACTGTGTTAATACATTAATAAATTAAAATTTAACTTATACTAATTAATATAATTAATTTAAAAGGGTAATTTCACAAAGTTGTTGATTTTAATAAAAAAACAATAAATTTAAAAGTAAGTTAAATACATAAATGATATTTGGAGAAATGAGCATAATGGATTCTGTGTTGATGCATTGAAGTGTAAGCCGAAATTCCGGAGTGGACTTCAAGAGGAAATGTACTCAAGATTATGACACATACAAACAAACACACACATACACACACATTTGCTAAGGCTGCAAGACTGAGTTTGTAAGTTTGTAAGAGTCATTTACATCATATATGTTAAGTGTTTGACACTAGATATTTGGTTGGAATTCCTGATGTCAACCAAAATTGCACTAAGTAAGCAACAATTTGAACAGTTCCTTTTTTTGTTTCGTTTTTTTCAAAGTAACCTTTTAAGTTGAAAACTAAAGTGAAGGCAAGACAAGGAAACCTATTTGATTAAAAGAAAGGGTCATGTATTTACAAGGTTTTTAAAGTCTTGACTGGCAAAACATTTTAATAAGAAAAATCTGGTTTTGTTTTGCTCCTTCCTGCAGTTTGTCCTGTGGATCACTATGGGCAGGACTGTGTCCAGCAATGTTCCTGTGGTTCAGGACAGCATGACCCAGTGACTGGAGGGCGCCAATGTCCACCTGGCCAAATGGGAGCCAGGTATCAGCAAGGTAACAATGGCTGCAGGGTCACCTTGTCCGTCAAGGCACTAAATAAGCTACACTCTGAAAGCAGATTGGTGCCAGGGAATATAATAAAATGGGCATTGTTTATAACACTTTCTTCTTAAATGTGGCTTTAATAACATGAAAGTACACACTCTTGTAGTGTCATATAGGAAATAGCCTACTGGAGGGTAAACAAGAATTGAAAACAAAAACAAAGAATAATTTATGTATACTCTTGAGTAGGAGCAAATTTTGAAATAACTTTGGTGAACTTTTGTAAAGCTGCCTAAAATTGTGTGTTAGGGATGTCTAATTGTAAAAACTGAAAAGTTTTATATTCTCTTCAACTTTCAGAAGCCTAGTGAAAGCTGTAAGAAAAATGAGAGACAGAAAGGAAAACATGATCTTTTTTTAAAACCATAAAACTTTCTTGTCCTTAGTCATATTATTCATTATTTTCACAATAATAATCATAATAGAAGAACTCTCAAGTTCAGTGAAATAACATATGGAGAACCACTTCTCCACTGCACACACAGAGGGGCAAAGCCTGTGACCCTTTGTTAAAAGAGAAGAGTGCATGAGTATGCTGCAAGAGCTACCTTGAACCCCACTGGACATCACAGAGTTGCAGAAAAAAACAGGATAAAACCAGGAAGTGCACAGAACCATCATATTTTCAACTCTGCACTAGAATAGAGGGTTGTCTGTGGGCAATAAGCAACCTTGCAGCCAAATGGCGCTAAGAGGTCCACATACAAACACATACCCCAAAACTGTGTGTCATATGGAGTTTTACTCTAGCCCCAGGAGGCTTCCAACTAGCTGAAATAATTTTTCTAGCCCAGATCCATACTACTCTCCCCCAAAATAATGTGCACACAAAACTAACCCAATACAAGAAAATGAAAGCAAAAACAAAAACTCAATGTATAAAAAGAACCCCAGAAAACCCTCCTCTCATTTTGGAAACAATATATGAAACTATTCAAAGCTTTGGTCACCTTTTTAGAGCAAATTCTTTAGAAGGGTGAAGGAGAAAAAGAACAAGAAAACAAAATGCAGTTGGACATAAAGTAGAAAAGTTTTGCTATGGAGCACATGGAAATATTAACCAGAATTTTTTCCAAGAATTCGAAGGATGTAATGAAAAAGTGTTCTCTGCAACTTGTGAGTATGATGCAGAGATACAAGGGTTCATGGAATAAATGAAAAGACAACAAAGGGAAATGAAAAAGTAAGCTGGCAGAGCTCAGAAAGAAGTGGAAATGAAAATTAAAACCTCACATCATATAAATGAAGACCGTATTGAACACAGGTAATAGGAGGATTGAATATGCTTATGTGACAGCCAGGTAAATGGAGAATAAGCTTGAGGAAAGTAGAAACAAAGAAATGGAAAAAATAGAGAGATAAATATGTAAATGGAAAAGAAAATATTCAAGTATATTATTCAAGATTTTTTTTCTCTGAAATGAAAGAAGATCTGATGTTCCAGATTGAATACATTCTATTCCCAGAAACTCTACTGAAGACTGATGATAAGCAAGGGGAAGTCCACTCGAGATAAAAGAAAAAAAAGGGAAATATTATATGAAGAGAGGGGAAAATCAGTCTGGCCTCATGCTTCACAGCAATAATCAAAACCATTGCTAGCATGTGGTTAATCAATGCCGATGAAGTTTTTCGGAAAAAATATGACTCAAGTGTCTTATACACAGTTAAACTGTTATTCAAGTATAGTATGACTGAAAATTAATAGCTATTTTTAATAATAAAAAGTTACTGAGAATGTAATAGTCATAAAATATTTCTGAAGAAACTGCAGAAGATAAATTTGAGCAACCAAGTAATAAATGGGAAATCTCTGGTAAAAAGACTGTTAGTAGGTATTAAATCTATTTTTATTTGGGCTAATTTTAAAACAAATGTGGGAATTATGGCCACATGATATGATAAATATATAAATATTTAAATTATACCAATTTTGACAGTTTATCAAAGCGGGCATAAATAAAAGGAAAAAAGATGGAGGATGTTGAGTATACTGATCTTATTTCTTCATTAGAAGTTGTGAATGGGAGGGACAGATCTGTGTCAAAAGGTATTATTTAAATATGACAAGTCAATAGGCATGCTAAAGTGTATAAAGGTAAATGTTGGAATTTAAAATGCTAGAACTGGGGTAGGTGTTTTTCTTTCCTTTAAAATTTTGGAATACAGTTTTTTCTAATAGACTAAAATATACCTTAAATCTAGTATATGGCTTTGTTCTAGTTTCCTGCCTGATTACATTCTCTTTTTTTTTTAATTTTTACATTTCATTTTTTTCTTTCTTTTTTCAACCAATTTCTTATTTTATCAATTCCTTTTTTAAATTTTTTTTAAAATTTTCATCTCTACCATCATATTCCATCTTTTCATCATATTTACCCTTATTTTTTTTGTGTGTGTGTGTATATATATATGTATGTAATATATATATATATATATATATATATGTTTTTCTTTCTTTAAAATTTTGGGAGGCAGTTTCTTCTAAAAGACCAAAACACACCCAGAATCTAGTATGTGGCTCTGTTCTAGCCACCATCCTGCTCATATTCTTTTTTCTTTTTTCCTTTTCCCCCGGTTTTGGATCTCTTCTGATTTGCTTAACGTATATTTTTTCTAGGGTCATTGTTACATTTTTAGCATTTTGTTCTCTCATTCATCTAGTCTTCTCTGGACAAAATGACAGAATGGAAAAAAACTCGCAAAAAAAGGAAGAAAGAGGGACGCCTGGGTGGCTCAGTTGGTTAAGCGGCTGCTTTCGGCTCAGGTCATGATCCCAGCATCCTGGGATTGAGTCCCACATCGGGTTCCTTGCTCGGCAGGGAGCCTGCTTCTCCCTCTGCCTCTGCCTGCCTCTCTGTCTGCCTGTGCTTGCTCTCTCTCTCTCTCTCTAACAAATAAATAAATAAAATCTTAAAAAAAAAAAAAGGAAGAAAGAAAGAAAACCCAAGAGACAGTACCATCTGCCAGGGACCTAGTCAATATGGACATTAGTAAGATGTCGGAACTAGAGTTCAGAATGACAATTATAAAATAGTAGCTGGGCTTGAAAAAAGCCTAGAAGTTAAAAGAGAATCCCTTTAGGGAGAAATAAAAGAACTAAAATCTAACCAAGTTGAAATCAAAAAGGCTATTAATGAGGTGCAATAAAAAATAGAGGCTCTAACTGCTAGGATAAAGGAGGTAGAAGAGAGAATTAGTGATATAGAAGATCAAATGATGGAGAATAAAGAATCTGAGAAAAAGAGAGATAAACAACTACTGGATCATGAGGGGAGAATTCCAGAGATAAGTGATACAATAAGATGAAACAATATTAGAATAATTGGGATCCTAGAAGAAGAAGAAAGAGAGAGAGGGGCAGAAAGTATACTGGAGCAAGTTATAATGGAGAACTTCCCGAATTTGGGGAAGGAAACAGGCATCAAACTCCTGGAGGCATGAAAATCCCCCTCAAAATCAATAAAAATAGGTCAACATCCTGTCATCTAATAGTAAAACTTAAAGTCTCAGAGACAAAGAGAAAATCCTGTAAGCAGCTCGGGAAAAGAGGTCTGTAACCTACAACAATAGAAATATTAGATTGTCAGCAGACCTACCCACAGAGACCTGGCAGGCCAGAAAGGACTGGCATGATATATTCAGAGCACTAAATGAGAAAAATGTGCAGCCAAGAATACTATATCCAGTTAGACTGTCATTGAAAATAGAAGGAGAGACAAAAAAGATTCCAAGACAAAAAAAACTAAAAGAATTTGCAAATACCAAACCAAATATTGAAAGGCATCCTCTAAGCAAAGAGAGAGCCTTTAAGTTACAGACCAGAAAGGAACAGAGACAATATACAGTAACAGTCACCTTCCAGGCAATACAATGGCACTACATTCATATCTTTCAATAGTTACCCTGAATGTAAATGAGCTAAATGCCCCAATCAAAAGACACAGGGTATCAGATTGAATAAAAAAATAAGACCCATTGATATGCTGTCTGCAAGAGACTTAATTTAGACCCAAAGACTCCTCCAGATTTAAAGTGAGGGGGTGGAAAACAATTTACCATGATAATGGACATCAAAACAAAGCTGGGATGACAATCCATATATCAAACAAATTAGATTTTAAACCAAAGACTGTAATAAGAGATGAGGAAGAACACTATATCATAATTAAAGGGTCTATCCAACAAGAAGTCTAACAATTTAAAATATCTATGCCCCTAACATGGGAGCAGCCAATTATATAAGCCAATTAATAACAAAGTCAGAGAAACACATTGACAATAATATAATAATAGTAGGGGACTTTAACACCTCCCTCACTAGAATGGACAGATCATCTAAGCAAAAGATCAACAAGGAAATAAAGGGTTTAAATGAGGGGCACCGGGGGGGCTCAGTGGGTTAAAGCCTCTGCCTTCAGCTCAGGTCATGAACTCATGGTCCTGGGATCGAGCCCAACATCAGGCTCTCTGATCAAGCGGGGAGACTGCTTCCCTTCCTCTCTCTCTGACTGACTCTGCCTACTTGTGATCTCTGACTGTCAAATAAATAAATAAAATCTTAAAAAGGGGGGGGGTTTAAATGACATGCTGGATCAGATGGACATCACAGATATATTCAGAACATTCCTCCCAATACAACAGAATACACATTCTCCTCTAGTGCCCATGGAACATTCTCCAGAATAGATCACATCCTGGGTCACAAATCAAGTCTCAACTGGTACCAAAAGATTGGGATCATTCCCTGAATATTTTCAGACCACAATGCTCTGAAGCTAGAACTCAATAACAAGAGGAAAGTTGGAAAGAACTCAAATACATGGAGGCTAAAGAGCATCCTACTAAAGAATGAATGGGTTAACCAGGAAATTAGAGAAGAATTTTAAAAATAAATGGAAACAAATAAAAATGAAACACAACTGTTCAAAATCTTTGGGATGCAGCAAAGGCAGTCCTGGAAGGAAACTATATAGCAATACAAACCTTTCTCAAGAAATAAGAAAGGTCTCAAATACACAACCTAAACATACACCTAAAGGAGCTGGAGAAAGAACAGTAAATAAAGCCTAAACCCAGCAGGAGAAGAGAAATCCTAAAGATCAGAGCAGAAATAAATGAAATAGAAATCAAAAGAACAGTAGAACAAATCAACAAAACTAGGAACTGATTCTATGAAAGAATAAAAAAGATTGATAAATCCCTGGCCAGACTTATCCAAAAAGAAAGAGAATGGACCCACATTAATAAAATCCTGAATGAAAGAGGAGAGATGACAACCAACACTGAAGAAATATACAAACTATTATAAGAACATATTATGAGCAACTATATGCCAGCAAATTAGACAATCTGGAAGAAATGGATACATTCCTAGAGACATTTAAACTACCAAAACTGAACCAGGAAGAAATAGAAAACCTGAACAGACCCATAACCAGCAAGGAAATTGAAGCAGTAATCAAAAATTTCCCAACAAACAAGAGCCCAGGGACATATGGCTTCCCAGGGGAATTTTAACATTTAAAGAAGAATTAATGCCTATCTCCTGAAACTCTTCCACAAAATAGAAAAGGAAGGAAAACTTCCAAACTCATTTTATGAGGCAGCATTACCCTGATCCTAAGCCAGACTAAGACCCCATCAAAAAGGAGAATTACAGACAAATAGCTCTGATGAACATGGATGCAAAAATTCTTACCAAATACTAGCCATTGGGATCCAACAGTACATTAAAAGGATTATTCACCATGACCAAGTGGGATTTATTCCTGGCAGCAAGTTTGGCTCAACATCTGCAAATCAACCAATGTCATACAATACATTAATAAAAGAAAGAACAAGAACCACATGATACTCTCAATAGATGCAGAAAAAACATTTGACAAAGTATAGCATCCTTTCTTGATTAAAACTCTTCACAGTGTAGGAATAGAGAGTATATACTTCAATGTCATAAAAGTCACCCATGAAAAACCCACAGCAAATATCACTCTTAATGGGGAAAAACTGAGAGCTTTCCCCCTAATATCAGGAACATGGCAGAGATTTCCACTATTACCACTATTCAACATAATACTAGAAGTCCTAGCCTTGGCAATCAGGCAGCAAAAAGAAATAAAAGGAACTGAAAGTGGTGAAGAAGAAGTCAAACTCTCACTCTTCGCATATGATATATACTTTATATGGAAAACCCAAAAGACTCCACCCCAAAACTGCTAGAACTCATATAGGAATTCAGTAAAGTGGCAAGACATACAATCAATGCACAGAAATCAGTTGCATTTCTATACACTAACAATGAGAAAGAAGAAAGAGAAATTAAGGAGTTGATCCCCTTTATGATTGCACCAAAACCATAAGATACCTAGGAATAAATCTAACCAAAGAGGCAAAGAATCTGTACTCAGAGAACTATAGAATACTCATGAAAGAAATTGAGAAAGACACAAGAAATTAAAAAATGTTCCATGCTCATGGATTGGAAGAACAAATATTGTGAAAATATCTATGCTATTAAGAGTAATATACACATTTAATGCAGCCCCTATCAAAATATCAACTTTTTTCACCGAAATGGAACAAATAATTCTAAAATTTGTATGGAACCAGAACCAGAAAAGACCCTGAATAGCCAGAAGAATGTTGAAAAGGGAAAGAAAGGTGGTCACATCACAATTCTGGACTTCAAGCTCTATTACAAAGTTGTAATCATCAAGACAGTATGGTACAGGCACAAAAACAGGCACATAGGTCAATGAAACATAATAGAGAACCCAGAAATGGACCCTCAACTCTGTGGTCAACTAATATTCGACAAAACAGGAAAGAACGTCCAATGGAAAAAAAGTCTCTTCAACAAATGCTGTTGGAAAAATTGGACAGCCACATGCAGAGTAATGAAACTCGACCATTTCCTTATACCATGCACAAAACTAGACTCAAAATGGATGAAAGACCTAATTGGGAGACAGAAATCCATCAAAATCCTTGAGGAGAACACAGGCAACAACATTTTTGACCTCAGCCACAGCAACTTCTTCCTAGAAACATTGCCAAAGGCAAGGGAAACAAGGGCAAAAATGAACTATTGGGATTTCATCAAGATCAAAAGCTTTGCACAGCAAAGGAAACAGTTAACAAAACCAGAAGAAAACTGACAGAATGGGAGAGGATATTTGCAAATGACATATCAGATAAAGGGCTAGTATCCAAAATCTATAAAGAACTTATCAGACGCAACACCCAAAGAACAAACCAAGAAATGGGTAGAAGACATGAACAGACATTTATGCAAAGAAGACATCCAAATGGCCAACAGACACATGAAAAAGTGCTCAACATCACTCAGCATCAGAGATATACATCAAAACCACAGTGAGATACCACCACTCACCAATCAGAATGGCTAAAATCAACAAGTCAGAAAATGACAGATGTTGGTGAGGATGCAGTGAAAGGGGAAACCTCCTACACTGTTGATAGGAATGCAAGCTGGTGTAGCCAATCTGGAAAACAGTATGGAAGTTCCTCAAAAAGTTGAAAATAGAGCTACCCTATGACTCAGCAATCGCACTACTGGGTATTTACCCGAAATATACAAATGTAGTGATCTGAAGGGGCATGTGCACCCCAAAGCTTATAGCAGCAATGTCCACAATAACCAAACTATGGGAAGAGCCTAGATGTCCACCCACAGATGAATGGATAAAGAATAAAGAATATTATATATATATATGGCAGCCATGAAAAAATAAAATCTTGCCATTTGCAACAATATGGATGGAACTAGAAGGTATTATGCTAAGTGAGATAAGTCAATCAGAGAAAGACAATTATCATATGATCATATGATCTTACTGATATGAGGAATTTGAGAAACGAGACAGAGGATCATAGGGAAGGAAGGGAAAAATGAAACAAAACAAAACCAGAGAGGGAGACAAACCATAAGAGACTCTTAATCCCAGTAAAAAAACTAAGGGTTGCTGGGGGGATGTGTGTGTGGGAGGGATGGGGTAGCTAGGTGATGGACATTGGAGAGGGTATGTGCTATGGTGAATGTTGTGAATTGTATAAGACTGATAAGACCTGTACCCCTGAAACAAGTAGTATATTATATGTTAATAAAAAAAAGAAAAGAAAAGAAGTAAAATAAAATAAGCATTTCATCAGAAAAAATAAAATGCTGGAACTGAGAATTTAAGATTAAAAACATAGCCAACTAAAATCAGGTGGAGGAGAGGAATAAGAAAAATTGGAGAAAGAATCATATTAATTCCATTACTACTCATGCTGCTGAGCCAATATATGCTAAATAAAGAAATTATTCTATGTAATAATATATTCTTTGTCTAAAGAAGAGTCCATTGATTATATAAAATTATAAGATTTACTTAGAGAAAGATAGAGTACAGACATTTTTCCATGTTCCTCCCTCTAAAGAGTAAAAATTCTAGTCACTATATCTAGAACAAACATAAAAATCTCTGATGTGGAGGGAACAAGGCAGAGTCACTAAGGACTTCAGAGACCTAGGGAACAGGAATAGTGACATCCCTGGGTTTCCATTTTTGACTCATATATCCTGGGCTGGATGGTGGAAAAGCTGCAGCCCAGAAGACAAATGGGTGCAAACAACAACAACAAAAAGTCCTATATATGCCTGCTTTCTCTAAATAAAGACAAGGAAAAGGACAGCCAACCAAGACAGAAAACTCTTAGACAATGACAGGTAAATACTCCAGTCAAACACTAAAGAATAAAACTTCATCCTTGACTCCAACCGCATTAGCAAAGACCAGGTAGAGTCTACTCCTCAGACTCCATGGGGATACATGAAACACCCCTGCCCTACACCAAGATGGTTTGGGAGAAAGGGCTGAGACTTTCACCCCCACCACATTGGAATATATCCCCTGCCCTGGCAATGTCAGTAGAAACTGTGTGGAGACTGTGAACTTCTACCCCCATCAGATAGTATGGAGGTACTACTGTTTTCTTCAAGGTGGTGTCACAGGAGATCCAGTGGACCGTCAGGACTTTCACAACCACCAAATAGCAACAAAGCTACCCTGTGCAGTGTCAGTGTAGGCGGAGTGTGAAGCCATAAGAGACGCTCTACCCCTCTGTCAAATAGGTGCCTACAGAGGTCCCATGGGAAGACTGAACCCTCACACTGGCACAGCGGGAATAAGGCACATATATGCCCCCTCTCACTTGGAGGCTTTGTGGAGAACTCTATCTGATGAACCTCTTTCCTTGCAAGTACAATATCAAGGATACTTGCTAAAATGAGATCGAGAATCTTATATCATAGTATTCAAAATATGCACATTTCATTAAAAAGCTATTTATCACACCAAAACCAGGAAAGTTTCAGCTTGAACAAGAAAATAATCAACAGACACCAACATTCAGATGATACTGATTATAAAACTATCTGATCAAAATTTTAAATAAGCCATTATAAGTAAAAATGATTGGTGACCAACTATGGCCATACATGAAACAAATGTAAAAGGCAGATTAAATAGAAAGATAGAAAAATAGAATAAGAATAAAACAAAGACTAAGAAGCATAAGTAAGAACTAAATAGAAAATTGAGAATTGGAAAATTCAATAATCAAAAGAAAAAAATATGCCAAACATAACTCAATGAATGGACTTGATAGCAGAATGGAGAGGCCAGAGGGACAGATCAGTACATTTGAAGATAAAACAGTAGAAAATTCCCCAATCTAAACAATAGACAGGGAAAAGGAAAGAAATGGCAAAAAAAAAAAAAAAAAAAAAGAAAGAAAGAGAGAGAGAGAGAGAGAAAGCAGGCCTCAAGGACCTGTGGAACTATTTAAAAAGATCTAACTTTTGTGTGTGTGTGTCATCCAAATCCCAGAGGAGAGGAGAAAAAGAATAGGGCTGAAAAATATTTAAGGTAAAAATGGTTGGAATTTCCTAAACATGACAAAAAATATAAACCTACAGATTCAAGAAACTGTGTGAGTGACAGGATAAACTTAAAGAAATCTACAGTAAACTTCTAAAGACCAAAGAAGAAAGTCTTGAAAGCAACAAGAGAGAAATAGCACCCATGTTAGCTTAGAAAAAAAGACTCCAAAATAAAATGATAGTAAACAAATGGGTACAACCACACAAAACACATGTGAGAAAAATAAAACAGTGGTCATGATATCAGTATCAAACAATGCTAAATTTTATGGCAACAAGGAACTAATGGGAAGGGCACTTATAATAATAGAGAATAAAATTGACAATGAAGATTGAAGTGTAATGAATATGTATAAAACCAGTGACAGTATTAAACTTCATAAAGCAAAAGCCATAAGCGACAAAAGGAAAAATAGCAAGAGCTTATCAATTGTAGACTAATTCATTAATGTTAACACATACACATAAAACTGCGTACACATATGCAGGAAAAAATAAGTTTATAGAAGTTTGAACATAATTAGTAACGTATGTCTAATTGTTGTAAACCAAACTCTGTTCCCTAAAAAAAAAATTATATTTTTTCAAGTATCCATGAAACATTCACAAAAATTGAAAAAAAGAGTCAATCAATTCCAAAAAGTATGATGTATGGCATTCTATGATCACAAGTAGTAAAACAAGAACTAATAACAAAACTAACTTCCTATCATGGAAAAAAATGCCACACTATGCTATATCAGCATTTTGAAATCTCCCTTTTAAATAATCAGTGGCTCAAAAAGAGCAAACAAAACCAGTATTTCAGAAATTTAAAAACAGTAGTAAGGACATTCACATCCCATGAAGTAGAGCCAATTCAGAAAACAGAGGAAAATTTATATTCCAAAATATTTGTGTTAGTAAATAAAAAGTGATGAAAATAAGTGAAAAAAATAAAATAAAGTAAAATGAGGAAGACTAAAGTAAAACATAGGAAAAAATATGAATTATTTAATAAGTTATGTTAAGTCAAATGACCAGCAACTAGACAGAAAGTCACTCTTGTAAAAGTAATTTGGTTCACCAAAATTACTTCCAAGTGTATAAAGTACTCAGAGATAATGACAAAAACTCTGAGAGTACTAGAATTACCATTAGGATTTTTAAAAGTTATTTTGGAAAGCCATATTATAAATCTTGACAAAAATTCAGAACCCATAAAAGAGAAAAAACAATTGGCGTTTTGACTTAAAAGAAACAAAAAATTCTTCAAGGCATAAAACACATAAAAAGTATAAAAAAATTTTTTTAAATGGAAGAAAAAAAGACCAACTTTTTAAAAAAATAAGCTAGGAGTTATTACATATTACTAAGAAAAGAATCTGTGATACCCATAGATCTTGTGAAAAGATGATAAGCATCATGCATAATGTAAGAAATCCAAATTAAAGTTGCATGTATATAACACCTTTAGGTTTTGTTTTTTTTTTTTTTATTAACATATAATGCATTATTTGCTTCAGGGGTAGGTACAGGTCTGTGAATCCTCAGTCTTACATAATTCACTGCACTCACCATAGCATATACCCTTCCCAGTGTCCATAACCCAGTCACCTTACCCTTCCCCCGACTCCTCCCAGCAACCCTCTTTAGATTTTTTTTTTAAAGATTTTATTTATTTATTTGACAGACAGAGATCACAAGTAGGCGAGAGAGAGGAGGAAGCAGGCTCCCTGCTGAACAGAGAGCCCGATGCGGGACTCGATCCCAGGAACCTGGGATCATGACCTGAGCCGAAGGCAGAGGCTTTAACCCACTGAGCCACCCAGGAGCCCCAACCCTCTTTAGATTTTTATAATATACTAGTTTGACAAGAGAAAATGGCACATTGGTAATCCTTCTTACTAAATTTGCAAATCTCTTTGTAAGGAAATTTGATACTATCTGTCACAAGTTAGAACCCATATTATTTTATGTAAAAAAAAGTCTTCTGGTGACTTACCCCACAGATACAATGGTATATATGAATGAAGACTTCCATAAGGATGGTCATTACGGTGTTGCTCATAGTAGCAAAATATTTTAAGCAACTTACTTGCCCATCAATAGTGGTGTGGTAAAATAAATCTTATTAGATGCAGTAAGTCCTATGCGGCTGATAAAAAAACAATGATGCAGCTCTACTATATGTACTAATTTTAAAAATCTTGGGAAATTTTACTTATAGAAGAAGCAAATTTCACAGTATTATGTATCTATATTGACCTTTTGGGTAAAAAGGGGTTAAAGGATAAGAGAGATAAACATTTATATGTTTTACTAGGTATGGACTATTTCTGGATATATTCAGTCTTTTATCCACTCAATTCAAAAATACTTCTTTAATGCCAGTGCCTGTTTTAAACATATGGATAAAATACATAATATCCCAGTAGTGCTTTCTAGTGGAGAAGAGAGTGAACAATGAATGTAATTAATAAGTGAGTTATATGTATATTAAAAGGGAATAAACCAATGTTAAGAGGAAAAAAATAGAGCATGATGTGGGACTCCAGAGAGGTTTATGGGTTGAAATTGTATTTTATTATTTTATTTTATTTTACTTTATTTTGGTGGGTTGAAATTTTAAATCTAGTGGCGACTCCACCAGTAACTGTACAGCTGTAACGGTCTTTTAAACAAACAGAATTTAAAACTTTCATTTGGTACTTACATTAAGTCAAAGAAGGCAGAAAAGAAAGTGTCATACAGATTGAATTCAAGTACGAACTCTGTTACGTAGTAAATGTTTTTGGGAAAATAAGAAAAAAAAAAATCTCTAAGGCCTCTTCCTCTAGCTGGAATAGAAAGAAAAGCTGATGAGAAGTCAGAAGTTCCAGATTGGAATCTTGGTTTTTATCTTTCCTGGCTACTTAAGCCTGAGAAAGAATTAAGTCTCTAAGCTTCAGCTTTCTCAAGTGTAAATAAGAATACTATTACCCACATCAGAGGGATATTTGTGAGCATTAAATGAGATAATTCATGTGGAAAACATCATTATGTAAAAATACTATAAGCTAGAAAGTATAAATGACAGGCCTTTGGCCAAATCTAGCCACAAATGTGTTTGAATTGGCTGATATAGTTTTGGCTTCCACAGTGCTGTAAAGCAATTTAATTAGTTGCCAACTTTCAAAGATTAAATGATTTCATATAAAGTAAATTTTGAGTTTTCCTGGAAAAAAAAATCATATTAGCTGGCTATATTGGGCCTATACTCCTCATGGAAAAAACAACTAAATGTGAGTAGTGTTTATCCTCCTATTGGGGCACTTCCCATTGTTCAGTCATTTTCTCCTGATGATGAAGGCTCCCTCTTATGTCTGATTAGCTTTTCTCACTTGCATCTTACCCTCTCTTCACAGTGGTTATTCTGGTTCGCCCACCACCGTATGCTAACGTGCTTTTCAGATTTCAGCACAAAGTCATCAAGGAGTAAGCTGCTTGTCTGTCTTCTTTATCAGTTTTGAGATTAAATATATAAAATGGTCCTATGCCAATCTGGGATTGACCTCTGTTTGCTAGGCCATCTCCAGTTCCCAAAGTATACCAAGCATATAGTTATACACACAATAAAAGTGTGTAGTGTGATTGAAAACAAACAAATGATCATCCTTGTGGTAACATTTGAGTGGCTGTGTTAATTTGAACATTTTCTTATGCTTTTGCTATTAGATATGATTACTCCATCTGAAACAGAGAAAAACTTTTGTTCAGGTGATTTTTTTAAATTTAGTTTGGTATATATAAATATACATACCCATATGTATACATACCCATATGTATACATATCGGTATGCATACATATATGTGTGTGTGTGTGTATATATATATATATGTATATTTTATTTTTACTGTAGGATGTCCCCAAACAATGTATGGTCTAAATTGTGAGCTAAATGTACCTGAAAAATGGTGGACTTTGCAGTCCTGTGGACAGAAATTTTACCTGTGGTCTTGGATGGACAGGAAATTACTATGAAAAAGGTAAGTTGATTATCACCTTCTTTTACTCAATAAAATTCTAGGACATACTGCCATTGTTTGAAAAAAATATAGTAAAGACCAGTGAAAAGGCTATTTTCCAATAAATTCATGAAAATTATTTATAATTATTACTCCATTTCCAATAAAAGTAGTGTTATGTTAATATTGATTGATTTTTGTTACCTTATCAAAATAAAACATGAAAATCCTTAAAACCTCTACGTAATTGAAATAATATTAATTAAAGTGAAAGAGCCCTTATGAGACTTAAACCCCACTCCCCCTCCAGCTCTGTTTAAGCCTGAAGCCTTTGTGGATGGCAGGTTTGCTGGACCTTGAGTTTCTTGGCGTGATACAGAAGACCCTCAACCACCACAGAGACATTGAGGCTGGCAGAGTGGAAGATGCAGGGCCTGGCTAGAGCCAGTTCACATTAAGAGTGGGCCCAGGGGCGCCTGGGTGGCTCAGTGGGTTAAAGCCTCTGCCTTTGGCTCAGGTCATGATCTCAGGGTCCTGGGATCGAGCCCCACGTTGGGCTCTCTGCTCAGCCAGGGAGCCTGCTTCCTCTGCTCTTTCTATATCTCTGCCTGCCTCTCTGCCTACTTGTGATTTCTATCTGTTAAATAAATAAAATTAAAAAAAAAAAAAAAGAGTGGGCCCACCTAGAGGTGCCTGGGTGACTCAGTTGGTTAAGCATCTACCCTTGGCTCCAGTCATACCAGAGTCCTGGGCTTGAGCCCCACATTTGGCTTCCTGCTCAGCAGGGAGTTTGCCTCTCCCTCTTCCTCTGTTGCTCTCCCTGCCTGTGGGCTCTTTCTCTCTCAAATAAAATCTTAAAAAACGAGTAGGCCCAGCTACAAGGGGCAAAGAGGAGGACTCCGGGAACAGAGGTCTCCCACCTTCACTTTATTAAGAAAAAATTCTTAACTCAGTGAGTTAAGCCTCTGCCTTCAGCTCAAGTCATGGTCTCAGGGGCTCCTGGGGTGGACCCCTGCATCAGGCTTTCTGCTCAGCAGGGAGCCTGCTTCCCCCACCCCCTGCCTGCCTCTCTGCCTACTTGTGATCTCTGTCAAATAAATAAATAATACCTAAAAAAAAAAAGAAAAAATTATTCATGTACCACCAAGAATGTTTTTTATTTACAAGTGACATGCATGTGCTTTTCAACTAACATGTTATATGAATTATAAAACATATATAAAGGTTTAAAGATAAATATTGGCGGTTATTCTCATGTTTTCTTTCTGAACCACAAGTGATTATTTTGTGCAACACTGGAGAGTATCCTATCTATTTAGAGCATGCTATTGTAGGAGATGATGTTTTATTTTGGCAGAATAGAGAGAAAGGGTTCTGACGGTAAGGCAGAGGGTGGGTAGGAATGCTGTGTGGACACCTAACCTTGATGTACCATGAGTGGAAAGAAATCCACTCAGCATCAGCTTTTGGGCTGTTGAGTGGGATCAATGTTAATGAAAGTTTGGTAAATATGTATATGGTAATCTGATATAAGTACAACTTTACTTTCTAATGGCAAGGATTATGTGTTTCCATGGAGTTTCATTTATTCTGAATATATAGTTCACTTCCTATTTAGAAGGCCTGCCAAAAATGTTTAGATTCTGGTAATACCTTTCCTTTTTTCTTGACCTGGAATTTTCTCTCTCTTTTTTCCCTACATGATAAATGTTCTAAATACAAGCATGTGTGAGTGTGTGTACATGTGAGTGTGTATATATGTGAGTGTGTGCACATGTGAGTATGTGTACATGTGAGTGTGTGTGTGAAATTCTTTTTTTTTTTAAAGATTTTATTTATTTATTTGTCAGAGGGAGTGAGCACAGGCAGACAGAATGGCAGGCAGAGGCAGAGGGAGAAGCAGGCTCCCTGCCGAGCAAGGAGCCCGATGCGGGACTCGATCCCAGGACGCTGGGATCATGACCTGAGCCGAAGGCAGCTGCTTAACCAACTGAGCCACCCAGGTGTCCCTGTGCGTGAAATTCTAATGTGAAAGGCACTAGCTATGATAGTTTCATGCTATCTTTACTATTATATGCATCTTGATGTAATCTATTTGCATTTTTGTCAGAAAGTATACCCTTCTGTGGTTTACTATTTTATGTTCCAGGGCTTTTTATCTCAGATATAAATCATGAACACTAATAATGGTCACAGACATATAAATCTTAGTAGAAAGTGGTCAAAACTTTGAAACCCAGGATCAAAAACACACCTTATTAAAATAAAGTAAAATCTTTTATTGCTAAAATAAAATAACATTAGCTCTGGGCAATTTTTGGCATGGAATATTCTATGTACAATCTATTTGATTTGTTAATAAAGTTTTTGTCTTACTCTAAAAATAACGACAAAACTTTCACCTAAATGGTTTCACCTATGAGGACTATTACTCTTTAGATCTGTGGCCCTAACATACCATCACAATGGGTGTGATTACCCACCATCCTTTACCGCTAATTTGACTGTCATCAAATTTAGCAGCATGGCATAGAAGATGGTACCTTGCTCTGAGAGGGTTAGATTCCTACGCTAACTCCTGCACTGCTGATAACAATGTTCTGTGCCTTTGGGAATATCAGTCTTCCCATGATATGATTTTCCCACCTGGAAGTGAGGGTAAAGACACTTTGAAATGACAATGCTTCTAAATCTAACATCGAAGATTGTTTTTCAGGGATTATTTTTTAACATGGATATTTTCCCTAATTTATGGAAAACAGCTCTTTTTTTTTTTTAAGTAGGCTTCATGCCTAGAGTGGAGCTCAATGCAGGGCTTAAACTCATGACCTTAAGACCTAGACCTGAGCTGAAATCAAGAGTCAGACGCTTAACTGACTGAGCCACCAGACACCCCATGTGGAAAACCGCTCTTACCAATTTTGTGATATTTAGGATTACTAGATCAGAATAACAGCAGTACTTTAAATATAGAACCATCATGTTCATATTTTTTTAAAAATTCCAAGTTGGATAATTCTCTGGCATTTTGGAATATGAGATATTTTAACTTTTGATTCTATCACTTAAACTGTCAATATGGAACATTTCAAACATATGGAAGAGTTGCTGAGTCATTGGGTAAATACAAATATAATTTTGCAACATATTATAAAATTCTCCATGTGGTCTTTTGCTGTTTTGCTTACTCACAGGAAATATATAGAATGCCTGTTTCTCCACAGCTTTATCAACAGATTATGTTATCAAAATTTTGGTGGGAAATGTTATATCAATGGAGTTTTCATTTCATTTTTATTATTATGAAAATTTTTATCATCTTCCCTAATGGATCAGGATCTTTTACATTTTTCCTATAAATAACCTTAGCTCATTTTTCTATAAGGTTGTTGGCTTTTTCTTCTTTAATATTAGAAGATCTGTGTTTGTGTGTATATATATATATGATATTAAATTTTTGTTGTGAATCATTCACCTTAATTTGGGAAAATTTGTTATTTGTCTTTTTATGTCTATAGCATGTTTGCCACCTGATTGGTTATCGTCTACGTATAAGAAACCATCCAAATGCTTAGACTCTTAAAACAATTTATTAGTCTCTCGTAATTCTGAGGATTAACTGGGTTCAGCTGAGTGACTCTCCTCTCAGATAATAACTGGGGCTGGAGCTCTCTGGACACTCAACTGGGTGGGCATAGAGAATATAACCTCTTTTTACATATCTGCCACCTCACTGATCCTCCATGTGGATTCTTTCTCTTTATAATAGTCAACTCGGACTGCAAACAGAATATTATAAATGAGGTGATTTAAAAATTATTTTTATAGTTATGAAGTCTGGGAAATCTAACATTAAAGTACTGGACAATTTGGTTCCTGGGGAAAGCCCTCTTTTCTGATTTGCATATGACCTTCCTCTCATTGTTATCCTCTCATGGCAGACAGAAAGAGTGTGAAAGCTCTCTCATGTCTCATCTTATAAGAACATTAGTTCCATCATCAAGTTCCACCCTCCCTTGTATGGCCTTTTTTTCCAACAGGATAATTGGGTTTTTTAGGTGACTGCTGATTTCATGAAGCAGAAGTCATCAGGTCTTCCTAAGGCTTGGAAATGATGTATCATCATTTCCACCACATCTTATTGGATAAAGCAAGTCATAGGATCCACCCAGATTCCATACAGGATGGGTAGCACAGGAGTGTGAATCCCAGAGGATATGGTTTATTAGGAGCATCTTGGATTATAGATTCTCCATGATTTGAAGTTTGTTGTTGTTTGTAATAAAATGTCTCTTTTTTCTCTCTAATTTTTAAAAATTTTGAGTCATAATTAGAAATATATTTCCCATTTTCAAGTTTTATAGGAATTCACCCATGTTTTCTTTTAATACTTGTATGATATCATTCTTAACATTTAACTTTCTGATCAATGTTAAGTATTTTTCTTGGTATATGGTGTAAGGAATAGATCCATTTTCCCTCTATATGGCTTTTCAGTTACCATAATAAAGTTTTTACAAGTCTATCTTCCTCACTGATTTGAGAGGCAGACTTCACCAAATACTAAACGTATTTGCAATTAGGTATAGTTATGGATGTTCTGTTTTATTGGTCTGTTTATTTATATGCAGAAGAAATACTTTTTTATTTTAAGTCTTCATTATATGTATTTGATACTGACTGGGCTAACCACCCTTCATTGCTCTTCTTTTTCAGAAATTTCCTGACTTTACTTTTGTTCATTTGTCCTACTAAATGAATTTTATAATTAAATTGTCTAGATGCAAAAAATAATTAAGTTATTTTTATTGTTTTATTGTCCTTTCTATTTACTCTGTTGGGGAGAATTAGCATATTTATGATATTAACTAAACTTATCCAAAGACAAACATGGTCTGTTTATTTGTTCAATATTTTTGTTTCCCATTAAGTAAAATGCTGGGTTTTAATACTCATATTGAAATAAGCTATTAATTTTCTAGTTTGTTCAGTGCTTTTACTGAATTTTTAAATGAATTTCTTCTTTTCCTTTTTAAAGACTTTTTTATTTCAGAGAGAGAGAGAGAGAGAAAGAGACCACGAGAGAGAGGCACAGAGGGAAAGGGAAGAGAGCGAGAGAATCTTGATCAGACTCCACACTGAGCATGGAGCCTCATGCAGGGCTTAATCCCAGGACCCCAAGATCATGATCTGCTGAAACAAAGAGTTGTCATTTAACTAACTGCACCACCCAGGCACCTCATAAATTTTTCTTCAAATGTATTTTCTACATTTACAGAATTAATAATGTGATTTTTCTCTTTAGCCTGATAAATATGATGGATTTATTAATGAATTTTCTAATGTTGAATGACTTTACATTCTTGGAACAAATATTACTATTTCATGATAGTCATGATATAATATGTTGTTGGTTTCTGTGTATTTATATTTTCTATGAGTTCGCATCAATGTCATAGGTAAAATTAGGCTCTAGTTTTATGTATTTTGCCAAGTTTGGAAATTGATGTTATACGCAATAAAATGTATTTGAAATTTCTCTTCCTTTTCAATGCTCTGGAATAAGATATATAGTAAGGTGATAGTCTCATCTGCAGAGGTTTATAGAATTCCATGTGAAACCTAGGGCTGGTGGGATTTTGTTGCTGTTGTTTTAATTCAGAAACTATTTACTATTTTCTTTATTGTTTTTGTATTATAATTACCTTATCTAAGTTTTCTGTCTCAAATAAGCTATCTTCTATAACTTTTCCATTTCGTTTAGGTTTTTATACTTATTTGTACTATGCTTTTTGTATTTATTATTTTTGATGGTTAATCCACATTTTTAAAAAGATTTATTTATTTATTTGTCAGAGAGAGTGAGCAAGAAAGAGAGAGAGCACAAGCAGGGGGAGTGACAGGCAGAGGGAGAAGCAGTCTCCCCACTGAGAAAGGAGCCTGTTGTGGGACTCTATCCCAGGACACGAGGATCATGACCTAAGCCAAAGGCAGACGTTTAGCCAACTGAGCTACCCAGGTGTCCTGTTATTCCACATTAAAAAAAAAGAAAAAATTTGTGTGTATTTCTGCTTTTGCCTTGATTAGGTTAGCTAGTGATTGATCTGCTTTTATTCTTTGATCAATTCTGTTTCTTTCTGTCTTTAAATTCATTACAACAAATTCACTTGTCTTAACTAGAACTAATGCTTCAGTGGTTTGCTTTTCAGAATGTTCTCCTGGTTATTATGACCCGGTCTGCCATTTTTTTTTTTTTTTACTTTATTTAAGCTTTATTTAAACATATGATGTAACCCCACCACCCTCACCCAACCCCTCTTCCCCCCACCCCCC
>ML103694.1:21540-45258 GCA_003697995.1 Taxidea taxus jeffersonii | reverse complement strand
TCCCTGAGCTTCAGTTTCCTTTTCTGTAAAATGGAGGTGGATATAACCTGGAACTTTTAAGATTCTTAGGGTCATAAATGAGTTATTTATATAAGAAGCCCAGCACAGGGCCGCCTGGATGGCTCTGTCAGTTAAGCGTCTGCCTTCGGCTCAGGTCATGATCCTGGGGTCCTGGAAATAGAGCCCTGCATCGGGCTCCCTGCTCAGTGGGGAGCCTGTTTCTTCCTCTGCCCTTCCACTCCACTTGTGCTCTCTCGCTCTCTCTGACTCTCTCTCTCTCTCTCTCTCTCAAACAATTAAGTAAAATCTTAAAAATAAAATAAAGTGCCTGTCACATAGTATGTTAGTAGATGGTAGCTGCTGTTATTATTCCTTGATTTGTTTATTTAGGTCAGCTTTATAAAATTTTATTTATTGAAACATGTCACATGTTTTTAAAAAATATTCTATTTATTTATTTGAGAGAGAGAGAGAGACAGAGTGAGAGAGCATGAGAGGGGAGGTCAGAGGGAGAAGTAGACTCTCACGTAGTTGGGAGCCTGATGTGGGACTCCGGATCATGACCTGAGCCGAAAGCAGTCGCTTAACCAACGGAGCCACCCAGACACCCAAAATATGTCATATTTTAAGTAATTTTTTTTCAAGCAACACTGACATATGCTAGATACTCAGTAAATATTTATTGGCTGGGTTAGGCGTATGGTAAATTATCATATCATGTTCCTAATAACAAATCATGCCCTTTTGCTTTTAAATGGTAATAATCTTAGATGATATATGATGTACTTTTTAGTTTCTTAACCCTTCAGATAGCAACTATAAGATGTTTATTTCAGGGATTGTGGGTTTCCTCTGAAGTGCAAATGATTTGCATATTATTTCTCAGAGTTGGCTTTCTTGTTCTGGTCAGAGAGCTATTATTGTTATGGTAAAAGGAACTCAGTGGTTAAGGTCTTTGAACACTTAGAAGGTATGAGAAATCTAGGGACAGCTAAAACAGAGTTCTTGGAAATACAAAGAGTGAATAAAATTTAGTTTTTGGATCTTCGAATTAATGATAAATAGCACTTATTTATAGGCAGTATTATTGCTTATAGTGTGTCAGATCTTTTGCAAGGTTTTTACCTGTAAGTACAACAAAAGTACCTACAACAGAAGATACAGGCACCATCTTTTCTCATAATTTTCAGGAGGGGATTGAGGCAGTAGGACTTCCCAAGATCACACAATTAGTAAGTGGCAGAGCTGGAATCTGAACCGAGGTCTGCTGAGCTCATTCTTTCAAAGATGAGCTTTCCAAGCTCACTGCTTCTGATTGCCTTTAAGATCTTATAGAAGTTTTTTCTTGATTTGCAAACATTTGAAATATTATAATTGGTTAATTCAGATTAGAGCAAAACTATAGGCATTCAACAATTATTGATTGATAGTTAATATATGCAACCCTGGCAAGGTACCTGATAAGGGAAAGGTAAATAGGACATGCTCTTATTAATTAATTAATTTTTCTTTAAGTAGGCTCCGCATCTAGCATGGAGCCATGGGACTTGAGCTCACAACCCTGGGGTCAACTGAGCTACTTGGTGACCCTACATTCTCTTTAAAAAAAAATTTTTTTTAAAGATTTTATTTATTATTTATTTGACAGACAGAGATCACAAGTAGGCAGAGAGGCAGGCAGAGAGAGAGGAAGGGAAGCAGGCTCGCTGCTGAGCAGAGACCCTGACAAGGGGCTCGATCCCAGCACCCTGGGATCATGACCCGAGCTGAAGGCAGAGGCTTTAACCCATTGAGCCACCCAGGTGCCCCTAAAAATTTTTTTTAAATAAACTTTTAATTTCAGAATAGTTTTAAACTGACAGAAAAATCACTAAGCTACTATAGAGAGTTCCTCTGTATACCCCTCACCCAGTTTCTTTTGTTATTTTTTTCATTTATTCAGCAAATATTTATTGAATGCCTACTATGTGCCAGCATTGTTGTAGGTGCCAGGGATACAGCAGTGAATAAAAGAAAGTATCCTGGTCTCATGAAATTTACATTTTCAAGGAATGAATTCATTTGGGGACTAAGGATTGGAATAGCAAGGTACAAAAAGAAAGACTTGTCCAAGATATAACCAGAACATACATACATTTCTCCCTTCCTCTCTCTCTCTTTTTCTCTCTCCCTTTCTTCCTTTCTTTCTCCCTCCCTCTCCTTCCTCCTTCCTTCTTTTCTTTCCTTTCCTTCTTTCCTTTTAATTTCAAAGTTTCAGTAATCTGAGATTTGTTGAAAAATGTTTTACTCTTTATCTGGCTTTACTTTTATTTTATCAGACTGAATATTCCTAGTCTTTTATTTGATTATTCCTTTGTAATCTAAACAGCCCTTTTATTTTGATTTCTTCAACATTTTATTTTATTATTTTTTAAAAATATAGTTGACGCACAATATTACTTTAGTTTCACATATGCAACATAGTGATTTGACAAGTTTATACATTATGCTCTGTTCACCACAAGTGTAGCTACCATCTGTCCCCTTACAAAGCTGTTACAACACCATTGACTTTATTCCCTGTGCTGTGCCTTTTATCCCTGTTACTTATTCATGCCATAACTGCTGGAAGCCTGTATGTCCCACTCCCCTTCACCCATTTTGCTCATTCCCCCCACCCTTCCCATGTGGCAATGTGTGTTCTCTGTATTTATGGGTCTGTTTCTGCTTTTTGTTTGTTTGCTCATTTGGTTTTTAGATTACACATATAAGTAAAATCATGTCTTTCTCTGACTTTTTTTTTTTTTTTAAAGGAACTCACATTTTGAAGTTAGGGAAACCCATCCATAGCTAAGTATATCACATTCATTACTTCATTCAGTACCTGTTTTTTCAGTGACCTCTGTGTGTGTCAGGATGGTACTGACCTTAGGAAAACAATCATGAGCAAAAGGAAATTTGGTTCCAGGTTCATGCAGCTTTTTAGTCTGGCAGGGGTATTATGAACTACCATTTTGGTTGTTTATAATCAGATTAGATATAATCACTTAGGATTAGAGCTAGGTGATTGCTTATAAGCATTCTCTGCGCCCCCTTCCCCCCACTACCAGGGGGAATGTTACCATGAAATTCTGACTGAATTCTGCTACATATTTATTAATAGGTGGGCACAACATTAGTCAGACAACCTGTTCCTCTAAGCTCAGTGAAGTCACAGCTTTCGATAAGCATCTTTTTTTTTTCGATAAGCATCTTGCTAGAAAATTTCCCTTGAGACAAATATAGTAGGATTTGGTACCTCCTAGTTAGAATTATGTGACCGAATCTGAATTCAGGTCAGCCTTGAGCCTTAGTCCAAGAACACTGTTCTTGTTCCCACTGTTCCCCTGGCACATGACGCCAGATTTGTGAGAGTCCTATACTTTGTTCTCCTAAGAATGGAGGTACCTATATTATATTTCTAGTCAGCCTCCATAGTTTTAACACAATGCATTTTATCAGTGAAAAATTATTTGTGACATTCCTTGTCTTGATTAACAAAACCCTGTAGTGTTGATCATAAAAAAGGTAGCTGAAGCCATGTTAAATCTGCATCTAGAGCAGAAATTCTTAACCCCTTTTGCCATGAACTCCTTTGGCAGTCTGATAAAGTCTGTGCCCTTCTTAGACTAATCTTTCAAAAGCATAAAATGCAAAGGATTACAAAGGAAACCAAATGTGAAATATAGTTATTAGAAAATATTTTTAAAGACGTGATACAGTAACATGTGGTCATTTATTACTGTATTAATGAACGAGATCTAGTGTTGGGAATAATTGCTGCCTTAATTACATAGTTGTGACAAATGTAAATGCATGATACTTGCAACATTTGAAATGTTACTTGAGGGCTGCCTGGCTGGCTCAGTCAGTGAAGCATGCAACTGTTGACCTTGGGGTTGTGAGTTGGAGCCCTAGGTTGGGTGTGGAGGTTACTTAAATAGAAATAAATTTTTTTAAAAAAGAAATGTGACACGAAAATAGGTATAATTTTATAGGTGACAAAGTCACTGCTAATACTATAATTTACTGCCTACATTAGTAATTGAGGGTAATCACTAAACTTCAGTTAGAAGCTCATCTGTCTTCATAGACGCTGATTCATTCTATCCAGTTTAAGATTCCCTACTCTATTGTGTGCATTCTTGATTAGAATTGCTCGTATGCTACCACATTATCCCTGGAGTGTATATTCATGATTAGGATATCCAGTGCCAGTTATCCCTACATGTGGATTAAAACTAACACTTGTATTTATCACCATTTTCCTTTTTTTGGGTATAATTTAGTAGAGATGATGACATTGTACAAATAATATAGTCTAAGGAGTTCCATAGGAGAGAACTATGAAGTGCTCTGGGATAATGCTGAGTATTTTAAAATAAAGACAAGAGGATCTTGTCTAAAATAGAGGCAATATGATAAGATGATCTAGGTAAACATGAATATAGTGATGTATGCTGTGGGTGTTGGAAAAGTGAGGAGAAAGAATGAAAGTTATAATTACTACAATTCTTTCTTTGAGGTTAAAAAAGACATCATAGAGGGGCGCCTGGGTGGCTCAGTGGGTTAAAGCCTCCGCCTTCAGCTCAGGTCATGATTCCAGAGTCCTGGGATCGAGCCCCACATTGGGCTCTCTGCATCCTAGGATCGAGCCCCACATCGGGCTCTCTGCTCTGTGGGGAGCCTGCTCCCCCCTCTCTCTCTGTCTCTGTCTACCTCTCTGCTTACTTGTGATCTCTGGCTGTCAAATAAATAAATAAAATCTTTAAAAGAAAAAAGAAGACATCATAGAAAAATACATGATTGAACAGGCTTTGTTCTGTCTGGTTCAGAAGTAAAAATACTTCAGATACAGAGAACAGAATGACAGTGGGGCAGAAGCTGGAAAGGCAGAATGGAGCCACACATGAAGGAGGGGAGGGCACAGAAGGTTCTTTCGCATGTGAGTGACATAATTATCCAGGCACAGTTATAAGCACTTTACACGTGTTAAGTTATTTAATTCTCATAGCAATCGTATTATTATTTGCATGTTATGGATGGAGAAAGAGGCATGGAGAGATTAAGTATCTTGCCCAGACACAAAAAGTAGGCCTATCTGGATCCACTGGGCTCAAAACAACTTAATACAAGGTCACACTGATGACGGTGTAGAGGATTGGGTAGGCAGGAGTGCAGCTGGAGATAGGAAAATCAGGTCAGAGACTGTTAAGGTGATAGTGGCAAGAGATGGTAAATGTGGCCTGAACACCCAGCAGGGAGAACAGGTGAAAAGAATTTTCCAGCTTGGAAATTGACACATTTATGTTTTCAAGTTAGACAACATCCACAGAATAGGAAATGAAAGTTCAGCGTTCAGAGTAGAGATTTTTTTTTAAAAGATTTTATTCATTTATTTGACAGAGAGAGATCACAAGTAGGCAGAGAGAGAGGAAGGGAAGCATGCTCCCTGCTGAGCAGAGAGCCTGATGCCGGGCTCGATCCCAGGACCCTGGGATCATGACCTGAGCTGAAGGCAGAGGCTTTAACCCACTGAGCCACCTGGGTGCCCCCAGAGTAGAGATTTTTACCAGCCCATTTGTAAATATGTACTTGGCTGAATCAATTCCTGTGTTATAAGTATCTCTTACTGACTGAAGAATGATCATGGTGGGCAGGGTTTTATTGTAATCACCGGTTGATGTTTACAAGAAGCATCCCCTTAGCCACTTGCCTAGATAGGAGCACCAGTGGAAAGCTTTCCAAGTGTTATATTGTATGGTGACTAAGCTCATAGTTGTAAAATACACATACTTAGGCCTTGTTATAGCAAAAGGGATGATGAAAATCTGGCTAATTTGCTAGCAGTCATTTTGAGAAAACTCCAGAGAAGTTGGAGGTAAAGTTTTAGGTCAAGGGCAGACTAATAGTACATTCTGGATCTGGAGCTGGATTGGTCCATACTTGATGTAAAATGCAGTGGACACCTCAGTAAGTCCCAATTCCCTAGGCCCAGGACAAATTCTCAGTGGTGTAGTGAGTTCCCTAATAGACAAATTCAGGAGGGCTCAAAATGTGGACTGGCATGATGCCTGGCAGATAAATAACCAGGGTCCATAGTTCTCCACGTTATAGATGATCGGCACTAACTGGGAGTTCATAGAACATATCTAATCCACATTCTGCATTTATGGGAATTAAGTAAATTGGTTGCTGGTCACAAAGCATCCAGATTGAGCTCCAGGCCTCACTGACCAGATGGACATTTCTTAGGAGCCTGTGGTGGGTGGGCAGAAGGATCCTCGGATGTCCTTTCCCAGCACACTTACCCACACAGCCCTTCTTGCTCCTCCTTTTATCTCAGACTCCCTGATATCTCTGCGTAGAAGTATGTTGGTTTTGTTTTTAATCCACCATAAAGCAATGAAGATTTTCAGGTCAGTCAAGACTAAATGCTAAAATTTTCATCCTAATAGTCACCCAAATATGTGCCTGCTGCATTCCCATTTTTAATTCCATATTTCTTTTTCACTTTTGTGCTGACAGACTGATGGTCTGATACAAGTTATGATTTCTTAATAAATTGCTTCTTTTTAGATCTAGTTATTAATTAGAGTTACCAAATTGTACATGCCCAGGCTGGAAAATAGAAGCAATTCTTGTCTATTCTTAATATTCATCCCTGCGGGCACCTGGGTGGTTCAGTGGGTTGGGGCCTCTGCTTTCGGCTCAGGTCATCCCAGGATCCTGGGATCGAGTCCCGCATCGGGCTCTCTGCTCGGCGGGGAGCCTGCTTCCCTTCCTCTCGCTCTGCCTGCCTCTCTGACTACTTGTGATCTCCGTCTGTCAAATAAATAAATAAATAAATAGATGATCTCCGTCTGTCAAATAAATAAATAGATAGATAGATAAATAAATAAATAAATTCATCCATCCCTGGGACAAGCTGTTAATTGGAAGGCAAAATATTTTAAGCCAAAGCAGGAAGACTGGAATTATTCCCTTAGGATGCATCGGCTAAATGTACAGATAAAATTTTTATGCCTTTTATTTCAGGTTTTTGATGTACCTTATTTCATAAGGATTCAATAAGACTGTTGAAATGTACTTTTATTAAATCACATCATGAAGTATCTATTTCAATTATAGTCAGTCCTTATCTCACTTGAAGCTATAAAATATTTAATATTTTCTGCCACCTTGTAGCAAAAAAAGCAGTTTATGCCAAGTGCTAGAGTGGTTTATAGTTCTATATACTCTTTCATTAAATATGTAGGAAAAGTCTAATGTCGTTTTAAAAAAGTTAATGGACTTCTTCCTTATTCCTATTTAATTATTTTTAAGAACTCAATTACTGGAGTTTGATATACATGATAACCCAAGGAATACCATATCTTTATCATCTCCTTGTTCTGTAAATAGCTCCTAGTTTTAGTTACACATTAAATTTTATTATTATGAATCAGTTAATGAGAAACAGCATATTGATCTTTTATCCATTTTAAATTACTAAATGTATATAATTTGATCCTTACCTGATTATTTTTAGTAATCTATCTTAAAAAATGTATTGCAGGGGCACCTGGGTGGCTCAGTAGGTTAAATCTGCCTTCAGCTCGGGTCATGGTCCCAGGGTCCTGGGATGGAGCCCCGCATCAGGCTCAGCAGGGAGCCTGCTTCCTCCTCTCTCTCTGCCTGTCTCTCTGCCTACTTGTAAGCTCTGTCTGTCAAATAAATAAATAAAATCTTTAAAAAAAATGGATTAAAGACCTACATGTGAGAGCTGAAACCATAAAAATCCTAGAGGACACAGGCAGTAACCTCTTTGACATCAGCTGTAGCAATTTCTTTCTAAATATGTCTTTTGAAGCAAGGGAAATAAAAGTAAAAATAAATTATTGGGACTTCATCAAAATAAAAAGCTTCTGCACAGTGAAGGAAACAACACAACTAAAAGACAACCTTTGGCATGTGGGGAGATATTTGCAAATGACATATCTGGGAGAGGGTTAGCATCCAAAATATATAAAGAAGTTATAAAACTCAACACTCCAAAAATGAATTATCCAGTTAAAAAGATGAGCAGAAGGCACGAATACACATTTTTCCAAAGAAGACATACAGACGGCCAACAGACACATGAAAAGATGCTCAACATCACTCATCATCAGGGCAATGCAAATCAAAACCACAATGAGATACCACCTCACACCTGTCAGAGTAGCTCACATCAACAGTGCAAAAAAAAAAACAGGTGTTGGCAAGGATGCGAAAAAGGGGAACTCTCTTTCCCTGTTGGTGGGAATGTTGTAGCCACTGTGGAAGACAGTATGAAGGTGCCTCAAAAAATTAAAAACAGAACTGGCCTGCAACTCAGTAATTGCACTACTCGGTATTTTTTTTTTTTAAGATTTTATTTATTTATTTGTCAGAGAGAGTGAGCACAGGCAGACAGAGTGGCAGGCAGAGGCAGAGAGAGAAGCAGGCTCACTGCCGAACAAGGAGCCCGATGCGGGACTCGATCCCAGGACGCTGGGATCATGACCTGAGCCGAAGGCAGCCGCTTAACCAACTGAGCCACCCAGGCTTCCCTCTTTGTATAGCTTTTTACCTCTTTTCCCACTGTTTGGTTTTTATATTATTTTTATTTCTTCTGTTGGTCATTTCTGTGATGTTTTTACATAACATATTGAAACCTGTATTTTTTTTTGATTTTTTATTTTATATTAACATATAATGTATTATTAGCCCCAGGAGTACAGGTCTGTGAATAGCCAGGTGAAACCTGTATTTCTGATTAGATCATCTTTAAACATTATCTCTTAACTACTTCATTTTAAAGATTTTTTTTTTTCATTTTAGAGAGTGTGGGGGTGGGGGTGGTAGGGACAGAAGGAGAGCGAGAGAGACTCTTAAGCAGACTCCACAGAGAGCATGGAGCCCAATGCAAGGCTCAATCCCATGACCCTGAAATCATGACCTGAGCCAAAACCAAGAGTCCGATGCTCAACTGACTGTACCACCCAGGCACCCCTATCTCTTTAAGCTAAGGACCCTGCCCTCCTCCTGTCTATACCTTTTTACAACCTACTTTATTTGTAAGTTGGCATTACTTTATATGATATGTGTATGTATCCATCCATCTACCTACCCACCTGCCAGCTTGCCTGCCTACCTTTCTACCAGTCCATCTACCCATCTGTCTATTTATCTCTTAGTGCTAGACCAGATAGTGTGTTAGGATTGCTTGTCTTTCTCTGGGTTCAGTATCATAACCCATAGGTTATTTGATGGAGATTGTTTTAGCATAAAGTGTAAATAAATTCTCTCTTCCTAAACTCTATCCCTTGTATTAGATTGTGCCACATTTTTGTTTGCTTTGTATTTGAACCATTACTTACTTGAATAGCTTATTTTTCTTGCAGTTATAAAAATTTATTGTCTTTAGTATAACCTTAAATTTTCCCTTCCAAATTCTTAGCTATACTATTCTAATTTCCTCCCTTTGGAAATTTCTGTCTTAGAGCTTTTCTGTCCTTGATTGCTCTCTAGACCTGCCCTGTATAATTCCTTATCTGGAATTCACTGAGGAATAATTAACATTTTGTGTCCCTTTTAAATTTTTAGATCATGGCTTCTTAAGGAAACTGGTAGTTTGGAGTCTAATGTGTAACAATTCAAGAAGGACAAGATGTTAACAAAGAATATACATAGGAAAAGTGGTGGCTGAAGATTTCAGGAGAGGCTTATAAAGAAAGATGGTTTTTTTTTTTTTAGACAGGGTGTAGTCATGGTTAACCTAACTCTCAGTCTCTCATTTCAATAAACATTCACTGATGCCTACAATTTGGCAGGGACTGGGCTAAATGTAGGTGCTGAGATATCAAGATGAAGGGGCTGGTGTGGAAGCAGAAGCACCTATAAGCAGTTGATATAAAGTAATTGTGTTATAAGGAAACATATGCAAGGAATTCTGGGAACTTTATAGTATTTTAATCCTTTACTGCTGTAATTCTTTTATCTCATCCAGTAAGCATGATGTAATTATGCTTATAATATTCTAAGATACAATGGGTGTTTCAGATAAGAAACAGATTTAAGGGGTGCCGAGGTGGCAAAGTCGGTTAGGCGTCAGACTCTTGGTTTCAGCTCAGGTAGTGATCTCGGGATTGTGAGATCACTTCTCACAGAGCTCGCTTGGGATTCTCTTTTCCTCACACTCTGCCCTTCCCCTCTGCATGCATGTGCTCTCTCTCTTAAACAAACAAACAAAACAAAACAAAAACTTGAAAAAAAAACAGGTTTAAGAAGTTTAGCAGGGAGTCCATTGATACCCATAAAAGAGAGGGAAGGGGGGAGGTGGTATTAGAAAAAGCCACCTTACTTTAGCATTTATTAATAGCAAATGATCCTGTTAATACGGCAGAGTATAATGAACCATCTTGGGGGTGTGCTCTGACAGCTCTCTGCCCTGGAGAAAAGCTATACTATTGCAAATTCATTTCCAGGCAGTGGAATATGGCTGGGGAGATTTTAAACTAGGCACTTTAGTGCCTTGCCTCCTCTGGACCAGCTCTTATTCTAGAGTTTTCTCCAAATTAGTTCACCAGAGAGTAAAATAGGATTTACATCATTTTGTCATTGTAACTAAAAGGCATTCCTCCCCTCTTTTTTTTTTTTTTTTTTTTTTTAAGTAGGCTCCATGCCCAATGTGGGCCTTGAACTTACAACCCTGAGATCAAGAGTCGCATGCTGTACTGACTGAGCCAGCCAGGCACCCATTTCGTTTTGTTTTACTTTTGAAAGAGATTCTTTCTCTCTGGGATTTTTCTCTACCCCAACTCTGAGCTGAGGTAGTCATGGGGATTAGTAAGATAGAGGAAATAGACAAACCAAAAATAAAAACACTGCATGTGGTGCTTGTTATGTGCCAGGCACTGTTCTAATCTTCATGGCAATCCTATGACATAGGTTCTCTTATTATCTACATTTTACAGATTAGGGAAACTAGATCATGGAAAGTTTAGGTTATCTGCCCAAGGTCACATAGTAAGCGGTGGAGCTGGGGTTCAAAATCAGGCAATTTGATTCCAGAGCCTGATATCTTTAACACTCTTTTTCTGCATCTCATGTCACTTCAGTTACTGATAGAGCTGATGGAGAAAATGGCTTTTGGGCTGTTGGGCAAGTAGGTTTCCTGATTCCTTACCCCTGAGTTACATAGTTTCCCAGGCACAGGCGGACTTGACACCTGTAGGCTTCTCTTTTGTGTGGAGGAACAAATCTCATGAATGCCGTTCCTTCTCTTGAACACCACTGATTTGATAACTCACCCTTCCTTTCCCCCAGAGGACAGAATGAAGGGGCTTAGAGGCATCAAGAGTGTTATTTCGAATTCTTCCACATGGAAACATGAGGATTGAGGAATTAAATATCTTCTCCTTAGCACCCTTGGTTCATTAAAGGCCAAATCTTCTTTGGGGAGTTAGCATAGGTGGGTAAGAGCTGAAGAAAGGGCAGCCTTCTGCCTCCAACATGATTTAAACTGAGCACCTGAAGCTCATATAGCTTGAGTTTTGTGCCACTGTACATACTTAACAATATATCTTTCCCCAGTTTATAGCCCACTTTGCTATGCTGCCCATCTCCATTTGAAGGCAAGAGAATAAACAAATAACGAAAAAACTAATAAACTTCAAATCAGGTCATTTTAAACAAACATCCTTCCCTAAGTTTCCTGAAACAAGCAAAGTTGTTTTTAACTTGTTCTCCCACATCATGTGCCATAGAGAGAGGCAAATGCTTAAGTAGAAAGAGCATAGTTTTAGAACGAGAAACTGAGGTTTGAATCCCAATTTTGCCACTGAACAAATTATTTAATCTTTGTGGTGTTCTTATTATCCTATAAAATAGAGAACACAAGACCTACCATGTAGGATTGGTGTGAAGATTAGAGCTAAAATATGCCAGGTATTTGCCACACAGTAACAAAAGATAGCTTCTAGTGTTAATAAAAATATGAAAAATACAGACTTGAACTAGTTGAATGATTAAAGAATAATTTTACCTGTTTTACACAGGCAGGTTTCTTAGGTAGGTCTCCTTTCAACACTGCTGGGAAACAGGAATACTGATTGATATTTGGGTATTTTGTCTGGTTATCTGTAGGCACACTCGTGTCTTGAAGGTGAGCGCACAAAACTAATTTGCCAGTAAGCCTCCTCTGTGTAGTACTGGTTATCTCTATGTTGTATTCAAATTGAGCTTTACATTTAAGAATTCATATCGTCATTTATTTTTTTATTTCTAAGAGTCTAAATTTGGATTCAGAAGCTTCCAGTGTTTTGCCTTTGTCTTTCAAGCTAATGCATTCAAAGATTGCTGCTCCTTTCTTCAAAACATTTTAACTCAGTTTAAGAATGCTATAAACTGTTTAAGAGTTTGTTGGTTGTATCTTAGGATGTGAAATAAACAAAGGATATAGGTGCTTTTTTTCTTTTCTAGGACATTTCCTTGTTGCCCCCACTCCAAGCTCCCACTGCTGTGTTGCACAAAGATTGATGTGTTTTGTTTCTTGTTAGACAGGCCTGACAAATCTTTTATACCTATAACCCCCCTCCCCTGTTACCCACCTACCATTTAGTCTGTTTGGGGACTGGAACCCATTTCCACAGGGTTTGTTTCCCTATTCAGGAAACCAGACTTCATGTTGGAAGGAAGGAGGACCAAAACAAAACCATGAAAAACGAACACACAGAAGGAAGAGCCACCACACAAAATTTGCTTTAGCAACCTGGTCCTGGAAAGAAATATGATGTTGATGACCTCACAAAACCTGTATGGTTTTGATTTTGTCCCTCCAGCTGAATACTGCTTCTGTCTTGATTAGAATTCCCAGTTTCGTATTTAATTGTTGACCTTGAGCAAGTTACTCAGTCTTTCTGAGCCTTGGCTTCCTCACTTCTAGAATGGGGGCAGTAATAGGATCTATTCTTCAGGGTTGTGGTGAGGATTAAAGAAAATAATACATGGAATAAACTTACAATAATGCTTGGACCCAGGAAGATCACAGACCTTTATTGGACCTAGATTTGAGCCCAAGTCTGCTTAGTTTCCAAGCAGTGTTCTTTCTGCCACACACAGGACACTGTACAGTAGTGTGAAGCAGGTTGTGTAGGGAGTTCCACCAGATTCCTGAAGTAGCAGAGAGGCTTGCTGAGGTTAAGTGACCACCAAGATCACAAAGCTAGTGAAAGGCAGAACCAAACTGAAGAAGGGTTTCTATCTAACTGCTGGGGTAAAGTACTTTTCCTCCAGCAACATGCCATGAAGACAGTGTCTTTGATGTCTAATGTTTTATTTTGTCCCCTGTCTTGCAAGCTGCTTGAGGACTTAAGTGCATGGTGCCATCTGATTATAGATGCCTAAATAGAAACTGGAGACAAAGTAATAAAGACTCTTTTAGCCTAATCATTTGAGTGTATGTGTTGAGTCATCTAGTGTGGACACAAGTAATAAAATACATTTTACTAAAATTAACTTATGCATGTTGAGCTTGGTCCAAAAAAGGTTGGTCTAAGTTTTGAATGGGTAGTTTTGCACATAAGGACCATAAAATGTATTAAATGTGAAATTAAATATATGCTGAACATGGGACCTAGCAGTTTTACTCTTAGCTATCCAAGGAAAGTAAAAATGAATGTCTACACAAAGAACTGTGAAGTGGCTCAGAAGTGGTTAAAGATAAAAAAGATATGGTCCAGGGGCACCTGGGTGGCTCAGTGGGTTAAAGCCTCAGCCTTCAGCTCAGGTCATGATCCCAGGGTCCTGGGATCGAGCCCCGCATCGGGCTCTCTACTCAGCAGGGAGCCTGCTTCCCTTCCTCTCTCTCTGCCTGCCTCTCTGCTTCCTTGTGATCTCTGTCTGTCAAATAAATAAAAATAAAAATATTAAAAAAAAGAAGAAGATATGGTCCATATACACAGTGGAGTATTATGCCTCCACCAGAAAGGATGAATACCCAACTTTTATATCAACTTGGATGGGACTGGAAGAGATTATGCTGAGTGAAGTAAGTCAATTATCATATGGTTTCACTTACTGGTAGAGCATAAGGAATAACATGGAGGACATTGGGAGATGGAGAGAAGTGAGTTGGGGAAAATTGGAGGGGGAGACAAACCAGGAGAGGCTGTGGACTCTGGGAAACAAACTGAGGGTTATGGAGGGGAGGGGATGCGGGACGGGTGAGCCCGATGGTGGGTATTATGGAGCGCATGTACTGCAAGGAGCACTGGGTGTGTGCATAAACAATGAATTCTGGAAACTGAAAAGAAATAAAATAAAATAAAAATTTAAAAAAAGAAGTGATTAAAGAGATAGAAGAAGTAAATGAAATAATAGTTAGAAATGGCACAGAGGAATAACTATGAATGAGAATAAAGAAAAAGTATGGATTTGACCAGGAGTCTGTCAATCCTCATAGTCCTAAAAGTAAGCATAGAAACTTGATTACAGAGAATTTTTCTATTCTCTACAGTAAAACATAAACACTTCTTAAAAGACTCAGTCCCATTGGTCATTATGAAATGTAAATTAAAATCTCAGTGAGAGGCCACTCCACACCCACTTGAATGGCTGTATACAAGGCAGACAATATTCAGTGATGGTGCAGATGGAGAGCAACTGTAGCTCTCACCTGCACCTGGTGGGAATGGGAAGCAGTGCACATACTTTGGAAAACAGTTTGATTGTCTCTGGAAAGGTAGATGTATACTACCCTATGACCTGATATTTCTTCAAGAAGACATCTCTTCAAGAGAAATAAAAATAAGTGCCCAACACTTGTTTTTGAATGTTCACGGCAGCACTATTCATAATAGCCCTAAGCTAGAAATGATCCAAATTCTTCTCAACTGGTGAACAGATAAACAAAATACTATTCAGCAGTGATAAGGAACTAAGAATTGATAACATGCTACAACATGGATGAACCTCAAAAGCATGCTAAGTGAAGGACACCGGATGCAAAAGACCACAATCGTAGGCTTCCATTTCTATGGAATGTCTAGAAAAGATGAAGGGCATAAAGCAGATGAGTGCTTGCCTGGGGCTGGGAGTAGGTCCTGGGATTGACTGCAGTCAGTCATGAGGGAACTTTCTGTAGTGACGGGAATGTTCTCAAAGCACGATTAATTTACTTGTGTGTCAACTGGATTGTGGCCTGCTTTTTAAGCTTTGTTAGGTTGGGGCCAGAGTAGCCTTTATTCTAGGGCAAGTTTAGCTGTATACCTGCATTATGGCCTTTTTGGGCTCTCTACCAAATGTCCCTGAGTGTTCAAGGACATCTGTCCACTGTGGCTGGTTGTAACTCGTGCCTCTGAGCCCTGTGAGAGCTCTGCAAATTGTTCAGTGTACATCTACTTCTCCGCAGTAGTTCTTTCCCAGATAGTTTTTTGTCCTGTGCGTGTCTCCCCTTTTGCGCATACAATTCAGTATTCAGTCAGAGACAGTAGGGGGCCACTGCACCTTCCTGGAGTTCTTCCTCCAGGCTGTTCCCTTCTCTCTGGTCAGCAAAGTCCAGCTGCCTCAGATGTCCAGTATTAACCACCTCAGCCCAGGCCATCCTGTTCTGGCTTGGTTCCCTCTTCCTGTACAGAATGTCTCTAGGTAGAATGCCTGGGCAGTTATAGGGTCCCTCTCTCTCGTTTGCCTTCTGCCCAAGATCATAATCCCTCACTGCCTGGTCCCTGTTTTTTGACATTTGCATCATATCCTTTGTGCAGTTTTTTTGTTTGTGGTAGGAGAGCTAGAACCAGTTATTGTGTCTTGGCTAGAGTTTCAGATTTACATTAGCTACCTTGTTGAATATTGAGGGGAGACATTTCCTGTAGCTCCTATGGCAGACCGTTATTGGAAGTCAGAGTCCTCTACAGAGCTTTCATAACAAATGGTACTTTTATGCAAATGAAGAAAAAGGTGGCCCCTCTGGCCAGGCCAGTTAGAAATAGCCATCCCTCCTGAACGTCCCGGCCTTGGGAAAAGCAAATGGTGTCTTTGTCCTTGAGCTCCTTGCTTTGCTATGACCCTTTTACTCCTTAGTCCTTGTAGTGGGGGCTGTGCTTGAATTCCTGCGGAACCTCTGGCCAGGTGCCTTTGTGAAATGCCCAGACATACAACTGTGTGTCATGGTCAGTGGACTAGCGTAACATGGTGCAGCTCTTCCTCCAGCTGCTCAGAGTAGGTAAATTGCTGGAGCAGATGAAAACTAATACTGTTATTCTGGAACATTTGTACTCCAGTTGTACCTCGGATGTTGATGAAGACTTGCTGGAAACTTCTTTTTTTCTATCCCCCATTCAAAAGAGGGGTCAAATAAAGTTGGTAAGAAATTAAAGGAAAAGGACAAGGAAAAAGGTGCTTCACGTTATTTTGAATCACCATGGTAGGAAAATGTCTCAGAACTCATTTTAGTAAATATCTTAAGATCAGATATTTCCTTTGGGTTCTCATTAGTTTGTTTGCAACAGATGTTATCAGCCACACACATTTCATTTCTGTCAAACTAAACAAAATGGAGTACTGTAAATTTGGGGGGAATGTGGTATTCCCTAGGGGGTCATTATTTTGGGCAGTGAGGCTGAAAATGGTATTGGGTGGGTTTGGGTGTGACTTCACCTGGAAAGGAGCAGAACAAATTCCTATGCTGGTGTTCTGTACAAGAAACTTTTAACCACACAGCCCTCTCTGTGTAAGGGGCGATGGCTTACAGGACTGGCCTTGTGCTCTGGAAAGGTACCTGGAATTCATGTCTTTTTGGCAGTCAAAAAAAAGTATAATGAATAATGTTCCTATGAACTTTTATATTTAGATTCTGTCCTCTTGAGCTCACGACCCTCTTTTATTGTTTGAGATACAATTGACCTTATAATTTTATGTGTACAACATGATTTCATATTTGTAATACTGAATGATCACAGTAAGTCTGGTTAACATCCATCACCATACATAGTTCAAAATGTTTTTCTTGTGATGAGAACTTTAAAGATCTAGCAGAGTTTCAGATAATACAGTACTCTGTTTAATTACACTTCTCATTCATTCCTTGATCCACTGTAGTCTTGACTACCAGTTGCACAGCTTCGTGGCTCTCAGGGCAGATTAGTGATCCTTTAAGAGCTAACCCTAGATTCTTTTCAGCTCTAGCAGCCGGAATGAACAGGAGGCTCACCATCCATGTACCTGCCCAAAGCTCGTGTCCCATCCTGATGATTAGCTATGAGAACAGAAGCAATGTAAGGTATCTTGCAAGTTATATCCTGCCTGTGGAGGAGAGTCTGAGTGAGGAGTTGTCTCACAGAATCACAGGGGAAGTGAGCTCCAGGAGTGTAATTAAAACAGGTCTTTGAATTGCTCCTTAAATTGGACTTTCAGAGACCCAGTCCCACTGTGTTAGCTTCCCCTTGCATTGGCTTTTGTGACATTTGACTAATACCAGTTTGGGGTGCACCACAAGGTGGAAGGAGCTTTTTTCTTGAATTTCTGAGGCTTGGGCAGGTTGGTCCACTGTAAGCCACAGAGAGTAAATGAAGTGTGGCTGGGTCCCCATCAAAATCGGGAGACAGACCAAAAAGAGCTTTCTACCCCCACTGTACCCCTCCCTCCTTAATTTGCTTGCTCTCTCAGTAGTAATTGATACTGCTTATGCTCCTTCCTTCTTGAAACTCCTGTGATGCCACTCTCACCTGGTTTTCCTCCTTTGGTCATTTCTTTCTGGTTTCTTTTCAGAGTACCTTATAACAGAAATATAAATTTGCAAGATAGTGTTATTTTCTTATTGTCTTGATGCCTTTCATTTATATTTGGTCCTCAGTGCCTTTCTTATTTATCTAAAATGTTAGTTAATCAGCCTGTGGATAATAAACTAAGAGCATGCAAATAAGAACAAATAGAGGCTATTTATTCAGTGTTTACTATAGCAAGGGAATCTGCTACTGTCAGTTGGGTTTGGCAGAGACTCAGAGGCAGGCAGGGGAGCACAAAAGCTTTATAGTTAAAAAAAAAAAAAAAGGAAAAGGGAAAAAAAGGAGGATTTCAGGTGTGCTTCTGATGAAGGTTGTTGGTATGAGGAAGCTGGAGGCCGGTTAACTAGAAGCAGATGTCATTTGTGGTTGGTTTGGGAGTATATTTGGCTTTTTTTCTGGTTGCTCTTGAGTTGCAAGTAGGGGCAAAAAATAGGAAAGCTGGCAGTCACTGACCAATTCTTGACTGTTCTGGGTCAGTTGCCACAGAAGTTGTGGGTTTTAGAGTCTATATGGTCAGGCCATTGTCAATTTGTATATTCAGTCTTTCAAGCCAAACATGGGTTAGGACATGAAGCTCCACAGCTCTTAGGAAAATGTCTCTACAGCACTTTTTCTTAACCTTTTTTGAGTTTTAGACTATTTGGAGAATCTGAAAGTTATAGCTCCTCTGCCCAGAAAAAAAAATTTGGGAGTTCACAGACCCACTGAGGCCCATCCATGGACCAAAAATCTCACTATTTTCACACATATTTAGCAATTTCCTCATCGTGTTACTATAATTCAATATTTTGTTCATGTGAATTTTGGACTATTACATGTTTCCCTATATTGTAGGAGTCACTGTTAACAAGTATATATGCAAAGGTGTTTAAATAGCACCATTTTTATGCAATATCACAGGAGGTGATTTCCTAGGTAAGTCAGCATTCTGTGATACTGAGGAATAAGCTCATTCTCTAGCAAAAAGGTTGAATTTTTTATCATTTCAGTGTTGTTTTATGAAAAAGTTTCTGAAACACATCTTATTTCCCTGACCGGGGGTGGGTGGGGGGAATAATGATGGAAGATAATAATGGCTTAGAATCTTTTTCATGATGAACATGAAGAGCTTCTTGACAGCAAGGACTTGTTCCTTATTTAATTTTTTTCCTTCTTTTTTTTTTAAGTGGGCTCCATGCCCAAAATGGAGCCCAGCACAGGGCTTGAACTCGTGACCCTGAGATCATGACCTGAGCTGAGATCAACTGAGATTGATCTGAGCTGAGAGAAGATTTTCTCTTCTGTAGAGAAAAGCATGATATCTGTTTTTTTTCTGTTTCTAGAAGCATTTTTTGCTTTTGATTCAAATATATTCTGAATAGTTGGTAAATGGTATTCTAATCTTGCTAAAAAGATATGTAACTGTATGTATCTCATAGCAAATATTTTTTGGATGAGTATCAGGACACTAGAAGAATTATAGAGACTTTGGGGATAGTGTAAATCAGGAGTTAATTTAACAACTGATAAGCTCTTCATCTCATGGCAAATTCCAACAAGCATCACTGAGTGCCTAGCATATGTCAGTTCTGGGAAAACAAAGAAGAATGAAACATGACATGTGTTCTCAAGGAGCTCGTAATCAAGGGGAGGAAATAACAGCTACAACACTTCTTTGGGAAAGAAGACCTAGGGGACTTATAAGTTCCTAAAAATGGATGGAGATGGTACCTTTTTGTGTTTTTTTTTTTTTGGACAAGAAGGCCATCACCAGGCCGAAAAGTGGGAGGAAGTACACAGGTCACCAAAAGTGCAAAAGTAACCAAGCCTGAAGGATGTGATATGTCCAAATATGTGTAAAGCACAAGGCACTGGGGGAGGAGCAGTAGGAGAGTGAGGCTTGGGAGGTGGGAAGAGGTTAAACCCCAAGTTAACATTGTATCATGACTGAAATCACAATAATAATGATATCTAACATTTATGGAGCATGCACAAATGTGCATCAGAGCCTTTCCTGTTTGAGGAGTGGATTTTATCTTCTAGGGGCTAGGGAGCCAATGAAGGGTTTTAGGGAGAATTATGACCTGCTGAAACATGTGGTTTAGATACGTATTGGCTGAGTGAAGAGTTGTAGAGAAGAGAGGGGAGGCAGCGGAGCACTGTTAGGAAGCTCTGTGGTGGGTAGACCTAGAGCAGATGAAAAAATAGGGTGTCGCTGTGTCTGCTGCCTCTCCATAAGTTTTCTGCCTTCCCTAGGCCTCTGTGCAAATGCCACTCCACGAAGCCTTTCCTGACCACCCTGTTTAAAATGTCAACCCCAGGGGCTCCTGGGTGGCTCAGTGGGTTAAGCCTCTGCCTTTGGCTCAGGTCATGATCTCAGGGTCCTGGGATCGAGCCCCACATTGGGCTATCTGCTCAGTGGGGAGCATGCCCCCCCCCCCCGCCTGCCTCTCTGCCTACTTGTGATCTCTCTCTCTGTCAAATAAATAAATAAAATCGTTTTAAAAAAATGTCAACCCCAGCATTTCTCCCTACTTGTCTTTCCTGCTTTATTTCCACCCCCCTCCCCCATAGCACTATTATGTTACATATTCACTCATTCATATAGTTGTAGTAGAATTTAAGCTCTTAGAGAGCTGGGATCTTTGTCTGATTTGTTCAGTGCAGTTTTGCAAGGTACTGAGATTAGGGCCTGGCTTATCATAGATAGTAAATATTGTTGGAGGAAAGAGTGAATGTGGGAAGGGAAGAGGGGATGGGTTTGAAAGACGTTTCAAAGATGAAAGTCATGTCTCAGGAGAAGGATAAACATAGCAATCTTCAGTTAGCTAAGCAGTTCTTACCCTTGTAAGTAGTGAAGTATTTAGTTGGGGAATGCTTGTAAATTGAGTTTCCACTTAAGGAAGCTAAGGAAATCTTTGCTAAGCATTGGATTTGGACAGTAATTATAGTAATGAGCTAGAAATTACAGTTTTTCTCAACCTGCTCGCTGACATAAACCCCAAGTTAACATTGCTTCATGAATCAGAATTGAGCATGCATGAATGTACGTGCACCAAGCGTCATATATATGCTCTTTTATTCCTTAAAGCCCACAGCCTTTCCACTTCAAGTCTGAATTCTAGGCCTATTACTCCTTATAGTGAAGATAAGCTTTAGCTTTAATTCTATTTCATAGCTACTAATTGTAATGACATTATTGTTGCCTATGACATTTGAGTTTGGGATTCCATGTTTAGGATTTGATAGCCAGGATTGTGTGTGGAGATATCAAAGGATTGTCTTATTTAATTGGGTGGGTAGAATCTGTGGTGTAGTCCTGATAGAGTTGTGAAGGCACTCTATGTAGGCTCTTAGGATTGGATTTAGAAACATTCTCAGGGCACCTGGGTGGCTCAGTGGGTTAAAGCCTCTGCCTTCAGCTCAGGTAATGATCCCAGGGTCCTGGGATCAAGCTCTGCATCAGGCTCTCTGCTCAGCAGGGAGCCTGCTTCCCTTTCTCTCTGCCTGCCTCTCTGCCTACTTGTCATCTCTGTCAAATAAATAAATAAACTCTTTAAAAAAAAAGAAACAGTCTTTTTAATTTTGTGAATTTGTAAGCCTCCGTTTTGAGCACGAATAAAAACCCTGTGCTACTTTCTTTAATAGCAGGAATTTAAAACTCCAGCTGCCGCCTGGCAGATAGATCCACGTGGAAAACAGTGGTGATGTGTGGGAATTTAGGCATCGTGTTTCCAGATCCTCTCAATTTTTAAGAGAATTCTTGATGTGGAATCTTCCGATTTTTGACTTTTGGTCAATACTGTAAAGACTAAAGAAAAGATAGCTGTGGGCTATATTTGGGCCTGTGGACCTTAAATGTGTGACTCCTGGTTTGGAGACAGGTGTGCATCTGGATAAAAAGAGTAAAGGGACAAGAGAGTTAATTTCATACTCAGTAAAAACTTTTTCCTGTTAAACTCTGTCCAATCAAGGAGAAATCCAACACAATAAAACTGGAGAAATATGGGTTCATAAAATTAGACATCAAAGATACCCACAAATACTGAGAGAAGTAATTATTTCTTTCTTGGAGTCTAAAATTAATCTTCCAATAATCTATGCTAATCTGTTATATACCTTGGAGTTATTTTGACATGTGATTATTAAAATGAACATGTAGGGACACCTGGGTGGCTCACTTGGTTAAGCAGCTGCCTTCGGCTCGGGTCATGATCCCAGCGTCCTGGGATCAAGTCCCACATCAGGCTCCTTGCTTGGCAAGGAGCCTGCTTCTCCCTCTGCCTCTGCCTCTGCCTGCCACTCTGTCTGCCTGTGCTCGATGGCTCTATCTCTCTAACAAATAAATAAATAAATAAATCTTTAAAATGAACATGTATTATTCTGTTAACATAGATATGAAATATATTTCACAACCCCCCCAAGTTCACCAATATTGTTTTAATTCTTTGACCAAATTTAAACGTTCTTAGAGCTCAAGTGGACAGTGAGTAAATTAAAATTTGCTGTTTGTGTGTTTGACAGATGGGAAGAAGGTGATTTGCAAATGATAGAGTTATTAGTGAATGTATTCTTTGAATTACACTACCCCAGTGTTGTAATCGAAATTGTGGAATTTATAAACAAGGGTTATCATGCTTCTAAAGTTTTGTGATTGTGAAATATGCCCTTTGTGGTTCACTGGCCATATTTTTTGGATGTTCCTCTGTTCTCAACCAGTTACAGTTTGTATGGGGGAAAGATTCTTGTAGAAGAGGATTATCAAACTGTCTTTTTCTCTTGATTTAAAGCAAGGACTGCATATCAGAGATAGTGACCCAAATGTTCTTCCTTTTTTTAAGGCTCCCTCCCCCTCAACTTCTGGGATACTGAGCACCACCCATTTCTGATCTTTTCTTGCATTCCCTGGATGCATTTCTGTCTTCATGTAATGTGTTTCATTATAATTCTCTCCTAGTTCCTTTGAAGATGAGGTTTATATTTGTTCTTTGTTTGCTTTATTGTTTGTGGGTTGATTTTAGAGAGCGGAAATGGTGGTGGAAATGGTTTTATTCTATCCAGGATAAATGCGATTGAGTATAACATAGGGGACCTAATTTAGATTGGATGCTTAAAAGAGATGGAGGTAGGGAAATAATAATTAAGCTGAGAAACAATGTATGGATAGGAGTTAGCCTCAAGATTTCGAGGCAGAAAGAAAATCACGTATGAAAGTCTTGAGGTTAGAAAACTGAGCACCCAGGGCCAGTCGGAGGTGGTCAGGGTGGGCGAAAGGCAGACAAGCACTGGATTGCAGGTAAGACAGAAGCAGAGGCCAGGCCATAGGAAGAGCTTGAAACAGAACTTGCTGAATAACAAAGAGCTTTGTGTTGGATACTGATAAATGAGGAGAGGTATACTCTGTCTTTAGAGCTTATAGTTTAGTTGAGGAGATGACCCATGTATTTAAAAGTTTATATCATGTGACCAAATGATAGGTAGGTTGTGAGCACTAGGGATAGTTTTGACTGGAAGGAATTAGGGGAGAAAAACTCCCTTCTGGCTGGGGTTCTTGTGGAAAGTTTCTTAAGGGAGCTAGAGTTTGATCAGGGTTTTCTCATGGGGTAGGGCTTGAATAAACAGAATTGTCGGAGGGAGTGGCATTATGAGTGTAGGTCTGTGGAATACAGGAAGTCCACTAGCTTGCTGAAGAGGAGGAATCCTCTAGGGCTATGATGTGGGAGATGATGCTTGACCAGTAACTTGGTTTACCTCTGATGTACCAGGTGTCTGCAAGTATCAGTGTTAGAAATAACCAGAAATAGAACTTGTTGAATGCTTGGTGTTCGTGTTCTTATTCTAGATAAAAAGGGCTCTACAAGTGATCCAGTGTATAACTTCTCCTTCCTTCCACAACATCCTCATCAGCTACTTTTCTCTTGTCATATAGTTCCAC
>ML103694.1:0-21140 GCA_003697995.1 Taxidea taxus jeffersonii | reverse complement strand
CACGGGTGCTGGCCATTTAACACGTTTTTAATTATTCTCGTATTGGAGAGATCTCTCTCTTCTTTTAGCTTTCTCCAGTGGATCCTACCAAATTCAGCCTCTAAGCTGACCTAGAACAAGTCTGCTTCTCCTACCCCCAAATGTGTGAGCCCCCTCAAATCTGAAGGTGGCATCATGTCTTCCTTGAGTCTTCCCTGCGCCCAGCTACATTATTCCCAGTCTTTGATCTATTCTTTCAGTGGTAATGTTTTCAAACCCTCCTATATATCATATTCTCCTGGATATTCTACTTTATCAATAATGCTTTTAAAATTTATTCTTCAAAACTGAAGCGTGCACTCCAAATGTCAATGAAACATGAAGCAGGGCTTTTAGTGATGTTTGTACTTATTAAAGCTGGCAAGATAAGCAAAGATTGACTCTTTGGTGAGTCTAGTCAGTGTTGAAAATTTTAGTCATATTCAGCTTTATTCCTTGTGTGGAAAGCACATCAGGGGAGGGATGACCAAGAAAAAAATAATGATCATCACACAGATTGTTGTTTGGTTGCTGGTACTGCCAGCTAAGTGAAAAAAGCAACAATATCATTGCGTAGTATGGCTGTATCAGAATAAGCTCTTTGTGATGTATACATCCCTTATGGAGTGGGTTGGAGAGAGATCCTGTTAAAACAGAGATTCCAAATATCTCTAAATGTGAAGGTTTCAGAAACTTAAATCTTTAAAATTAAAAGAGGTGTTGATATTTGGATATGATGTTCAGTTTTGGTAGTTGGACAGCATAATTGATTTGTAACTTGTCATTCTGCTGATACTGCTTTATGTTTTATTTTTTTTTAAGATTTTATTTATTTATTTGACACAGAGACAGATCACAAGTAGGCAGAGAGGCAGGCAGAGAGAGGGGATGGGGAAGCAGGCTCCCCACTGAGCAGGAACCCAATGTGGGACTCGATCCAAGGACCCTCAGATCATGACCTGAGCCGAAGGCAGAGGCTTAACCCTCTGAGACACCCAGGCGTCCCTGCTTTATGTTTTATATGTACAGGATGTTGTGTGGTTTATTTTGGATCCAGTATCGATTTTATTTTTACTTTGGTCAAATGTGTGAGCCTCCTCAAATCTGAAGATGACATCATGTCTTCCTTGAGTCTTCCCTGCACCCAGCTATGTTATTTCTAGTTCTTTGAGCTAATCTTTCAGTGATAGTGTATATTATTATGGTCAAAAGTATCAGTAAACATTTCCAAAGATCACAACTTATATAAAATAGTCATTAAATTTGTTCTTCATATTGTGACATTTAAAAAATTACAAGTGTAATTGGACTTAATTTTATGATGTAATGTATTATTTAAATGAGAAGTGAGCTATACCAGTAAACCAGGTCAGTAAAAAGGAGATAAGTAGCTTCTCCATAAATAACTGTTCTGCTCAAACTGTGCAACTAAATCATTTGTTTCCCAAGTTTATCTCTTCCTAAAAAGCACATCTGTCCATGTCGATCTATTGGGGCTGTTAACATCTCCAGTAACTAGACAGTCACCATTTGGGAAACAGTAATTGTTGTAGGCAAGATTCATCAATGATGCTCAAATTCTTGGGTGAAAGTATGATGAGAGACGATATTTATATAGTCCCAAAGTCTCCCCCGATAAGAAAAATGTACAGAGGGAAAACTAGTACTGTTATATGGAGAAATCTAGTAGATGCAGCCATAAGCAAAGAATCATAGAGTTACTATCCTCAGTTAGGAGACATGGATGGCCATCATCATGTACTTTCTGGTGTGAGGCACTGAGAAGGGCACGTTACCTGTAGTGTTGTGCCAACCAAAACGCATAACCCAAATTTAGTTATGAAGAAGCATTAGAGAAACCCACATTGAAGGACATTCTACAAAATAATTGGCCAGTACTCATCAAGTGTCAGGGTCATGAGAGACAGACTGTCCCAGATGGGAGGAAACAGCCGCATGCAAGGTGATTCCCAGGACCAGAAAAGGGACATCAGTGGGATACAGTTGGCAAAACATTTGTTTAAGGTTCACTCTAGATTGTTTAATAAGATTTGTGTTGATAGTTAATTTCCTGGTTTTGATCATAATGACTGTGGTTATATAAGACATCCACATTTGGGGAAGCTGAGTGAGGGATACACAGGAATTCTTTGTACTATTTTTTGGAATGTTTTGTGAGCCTGAAGGTATTAAAATGAAGTTAAGCAACAACAACAACAAAAAGTAATTCAACTCAGCTGATAGAAACTAAGACTTTCATGTTTCTACTTTCTGATGGCCCTTTTGGTTGGTCAGAACTGGTTTTCTTTGCTTCCTGAATCTCTGCTGTAAGCTGGATAGCTAAGGTTTCTAAATAAGGGATTTGGGGAGAAGTTAGCCATTACCATATTGGATTGCAACTATACCTTGAAAGGTTTTGTTTCATTAATTAATTTACTTATTTATTTTTGTGTGGAGCTGTAATTACATCTTTGGCTTTCCAGTGGCTCTGTAGGTTATTTGAGCTTGACTGATGTAGTCACCAGAATCCTTAGCTGAAAACTTAGCTCTGTAATTAATCTACTGGTTTGTTTCTGTTTTTATTATTAGGTTCTGAATTCAGGTTAGTCTCATGGATTCTTCTGTGATGTGTCCTGTGTTATTGAATTTTGTATTTGTTGATTGTCTCTTAGGGAGAGCTGATTTTTGTATAGAGTATTTTATTTAAACTTGAAATATCATACTAAGTATCTTATTTTTCCCTCAGAAAAGACAGTCTGGAGTTTAAGTAAACTTACACTGGCATAAGCACTAGGTGGTAACCTTTTATTGGTAATAATTAGAATGAAGGAAGGTTTCTGTTAGCAAGAACAGTTGTTAATGTATGACTCATAGATTAAGTCTAGAAGGAAATTGACGAGGCTGTTTCGATTAGTGTGGAAGAGGGGAAGAATGTGGACTTTGGGAATCAGACCTACTTTGACATCCCATCACTGCTTATTATTGTGTCTTGGATAGGTTCATTTAACTTTTCTGAGCCTTAAGTTTCTCATCTGTAAAACTGGAAGTCAGACTGAAAAAGAAAAATAACCATATGATTTTACTCATATGTGGAATTTAAAAAAAAATTAAATGAATAAATAAACAAAAAGCAGAATCAGAGCTATAAATATGGAGAACAAATTGATGGTTGCCAGAGGGAAAGGGGGTGTGGATGGGAAAATGGGTGAAGGGGTGTGGGAGATACAGTCTTCTTGTTATGAAATGAGTAAGGCATGGGGATGAAAGGCCCAGCACAAGGGTGCATTCAGTGATATTGTAACAGCATTGTGTGGTGACAAATGGTAGCCACACTTGGGGTGAGCACAGCATAGTGTAAAAACTTGTGCAATCACTAGTTGACCACCTGAAATTAACATAATAGCATTGAATATAGTCAACAACAACAGCAACAACAAAGCCCCGAGAGACAAAAAAGGAAAGAACAAAGATGATAACATACGTCAGTGACCTCTACCATTATCTCACAGGTCTTTTTGTCAGGAAGTTTTTCCGTATCTCGTATTCCAGAGAAAGTACTTTCTTTTATATGTCAGCCACATCAGCTGTCATCCAAGAATCTGTTGGACAAGTGTCACTCTTTGGTAGACTTTCCCTGGTGTTTTCATATTCTTATTTGAAATCATTTGATGCAAATTAGTATTAAATTTCTTTTAGAAGAAAATTTTTTATGAGACAGAGGGACAAAAGTTGTATAGACAATTGGAAGGAAACACTTCTGTATTTCCTTTCAGGTTTTAGGTTTGAGTTGACATTTTGGTCCTTGGAGAGAGACCAGTTATTCCTGAAGCTCCAGTTATTGTTTTTGTCTCTGGTTTCTAAAGTTCTTTCCTTTATTCCTAAGTTTTTTGATTTTGACATTGTACCATGGTTATGAAAGTGAACATCATTGTATTAAGGAATTAGACAACGAAGTGTTTCGCATAAAGGGGCATGTCTGCAGCTTACTCTCAGATGATTAGGAGGAAACTAATGTGTGTATGTGTGTGTGTGTGTGTGTGTGTGTGTGTGTGTGTGTATCTGTGTATGGAGGAGGGGAGGTGGAGGGGGGAAATGATATAGTAGCTGTGGTAATGTTAACACTTGGTGAATTTGGGTGAAGGGAGTTCTTTGTGCTTTTCTTGCAACTTTTCTCTAAGTTTAAAACTATCTCCAGAGTATACTGGGTTTGGTTACATCTCTGTACCCCGAGGAGGTATGAGTCACAGTTTTGGGGTGAGGGAGGTTAGAAGCACCTGGGTAAGATAGATCAATAGGGAATAAGTGAACAATTCAGTAAGTAGTAATTCACTGGCAAAAAATTAGTTGTTCCTTTAATAAAACCTTTTTTCCTTAGCCAGAGCAGAATTTGTTTTTTATAGAGGGGCCTATATAGTGAGCTGCTGCTATATCAAAGCAGAGAAGACTACTTGGAAGCAAAATCGGGTGATAAAAAGTAAAGACTGTTTAAATTACATATTTACAAGACTGATACAAGGATAAGCAGAATGGGTAAGGCAGAAATATTAGGACTTTAAAAATTATCCAGTGCTCAGATAATGTTTCTTCTTCTTGAGAGATACAAGTTAGTTTTCTATAAATAAGGACGCTACCCTACTAGTTCATAGGTATACATTTATCCTTTATTTTAAATTGCTATTTGATTTCAAAGTTAATATTTTGTATTCTTACTAAAAATTTACATGGTATTTATTATCATTTTACCCGCCAAAATTGTCTTCTAACCAAAAGAAATTTTTTTTTTTTGAACTCTCTCCTTCTTCTTTCATGTCCACAATGACATCTCTTTTGGAAATGCAGAAGCCAGCCAAAGGTAAGAGATTTGCTTTATTATGCAAAAAATGCTTGCAAAGATCTTATGTGCATATTTTTGAAGGGTTGATAATTTTCTTCTCAGGAAAGAATTCTCTCTTGTCACTTTTGTAAAAGTAATGCAAGCTGTCAGCCTATTCATAAACCCAAAATCGTTTATTGGCATGGGAGGGACTGGAGGTTTATGGAAAAGCTGTATTTGTACTTTGACCAATTCTGGCCAGTTTCCTGGCAACTACAACACAGATTCCTTTTGTGCTCCGCTGTTCACCATGGATTGGCTCGAAACTGGTCGTTCCAGACTGTGGTCAGTACCGTGCTAGGCAGACTCATCTATGTTGTTCCCCAGACAGCTGGGGACACATTCTCAGGCCAACAGAAAGCTGCCCTGGCCCAGTTTCTTCAGGCAAATGTGCTTTCATTTTAAATTTGACCCCAGATTCTAAAGAAACTTAAGTGGAGTTCATCAGTTCTTGTATCTCTTATGGAGTTTATAGGTTTGCCAAAGTGGACACAGGACTATATTTTTGAATTGACCATTTGCTGCCATTACTTGGAACTTGTCAGGAAGTTCAGATTTTTATCTACATTCCTGGGATTTTGTTTTTGAGTCTGCAGTTGAATTGTAATTCCATTCTCTATTGTTGCTAAAATATGTATAGACACGGTTCTTGGGGACTTGAGTAATGTTTTTTAATAGTTTAATATGGCACTGGATTTCTTTATATATGTAAAAATCAAATTTATTTTTTTATCTTTTATCTTTTTTCTGAAAAGGTTTTGGATTATTTCTGTTTTTCTGATTTTTTATTTTTTTTCTGAAAAGGTTTTGGATTATTTCTGTTTTCTGATTTTTTTGATGGAGCTGGAGACTGGAGATTATAGTAAAGATGTGAGGAAATGTTACACAGCATTTAAAAACTGTTCATGTTTTATTTAATTCCGTTGTTTCTTAATGTTGAGAGAAATTGTTGACTTGACATGAAAAGTATGGAAGGACCAACACCACATTACTAACATAGTAGTTATGTCTAGGGAGAGGTATGCTTGGTGAATGGGGAGACTTTTATTTTTTACTTTTATGTTTTTGTGTTATTTGACTTTGTGCACTGAATGTATATTCCTTTACTGTTGCTGAAAAAAGTTTTTTTTATTTTAACTTTTAAAGGAATAATATTTAGAAAGAAAAGGGTTTGTCTGCTTTAGGAAATTCTTGGATGATGATTCCTATAACAATTTAAAGATTCCTATAATTGCAAAACTGCTAGAACTTAAAGAGGACTATTCAGCATTGTGAGTAAGTAAGAACTAAGTGTTCATTAGTTCCTAACTTTGTACCAGGCTGTAGTGCTTTCATATAATTTGGGGAATGGAGCCAAGCCAGTCTAGTGATAAACACCCCCCTGGAGGAAAGGCTGGTTTCCAATCCCAGGTTCCCCACCTGCCTGCCATCAGGTTCTTCACTTCTTTGTACCTCAGTGGCCCATGTACAGGGTTATCGATTCTTGTAATGGTTACTTTAATGGTAGCTTCTCTACTGGAATTGAGATTCAGAAATGCAGTTGTTAAGGAAATCCCTAAATTAAAAAAAAGAAAGAAAGAAAGAAAACCCGTAATAATTGAGAGAGGAGTGCAATGTAGAGCCTGCTCTCTGATAAGTACACACATATGGTGATGGCATCTTTGAAGTGAGAACTAAGCTTACAAAAAAAGAAGCAGGATAGTTTCAATGTAACCTTGTTAAGAACAGAATTAAATAAAATAATAAGAGACGAGTTGAAAGAACGGAAGAAACCTAATTTGGACTTCATATTTTATTTATTCTCACCATGCTGTAATGATTCTCACTACAGCTGATGAGTGTAGCTTGAAAAGCAGCCCCTATCTGAAATTGTGATAACAATTTGGGACCACCTGCCATCTTCCTTTTCCTTTTCTTCCTCTCCCTGTTGGGAGTGTTGCTAACACAGTGAGCCACCACTCTTGACAAATTACATGTTTAGCTTTGGAAGCCTGAGGAGCATTAGTAATGTACAATGCAGTGCTTCAGCCAGTGGATAGCTTCTGGGCCCCAGGGCTCTTGCCTCTTCCTGGGTCTTGTCAGCCACTAGGCTTCGCCTGGCCTTTTGGGCCTAGCTTTGCCATCACTGCCCCCTTCCAGGGAACATATACCTCCCCTGCCTGCTGTTTTGCACAAAGATATGAGTATTCTTTTTTTTTTTAAGATTTTATTTATTTATTTGACAGACAGAGATCACAAGTAGGCAGAGAGGCAGACAGAGAGAGAGGGGAGAAGCAGGCTCTCTGCTGAGCAGAGAATCGGATGCGGGGCTCCATCCCAGGACCCTGGGATCATGACCTGAGCCGAAGGCAGAGGCTTTAACCCACTGAGCCACCCAGGCGCCCCAAGATATGAGTATTCTGATCATTTCCTGCTTTAAAGGTCCTTTTAACCAGTTGTCCTGGTGGTTGCCCCCAGGGTCCTCCCATTGCTCATTTAGTTGTTTTCCTGGTGCCGTTCCAGAACTGGTCTTGCCTTTGGAGGCATCTTCTTTTGTAGTGTTTTGGCCTGTGGTCTCCATGTGGCCCCCACTCCACTCTGTCCTATCCCTCATTGGTCTCATTGCAGCTATTTTTTAGGGAGTCTCAATTTCTCTGTAGGTAAAGCAAGCAGTCTAGCTTTCAAAAACTTAATTGTTTTTTCTTCCTCCTTTTGACCCTTTCCCTTCATCTCTCCCTGCATCATTTTGAGCTAATTTCAGGTAGCAGCGGGATATAGGTATGCACACTTAATATACCACCTTAATCTAATCTCTTTTCTTTAAAAAATTAACTTTTAGACCTTTGGTCCAGATAGCCTTGTGAGTTCAGACAGATGCAATCTCCTGTCAACTCCAAACTCAACAGAGACAGAGAAAATATTTTTAAAATACTAAAATCATGTCATCATATTAAAAAATTACATAATATAACTTCAGGGACTAGCAGGAGCTGGGGCTGAAGCCAAATATTTACTGGGTCTTGGGATCAGAGGCAGGTTCTTGGAGGTGATAGAAGTTCTTCTCTTGCAGATTAGAGGGGGCCTGATGTATGGGTGAGGATCAGAGAACTCACTGTGTGAAAACTGATTTGAGTGAGGTTCCAACATGAATGAAGGCTTAAGGAAAGGGTTCTGGCCACCAACACTGAGCTGTCTGTATAAATCGGAGGGCTTGGAGACGTTGGACGTGGGGAGGACCAAAATCTGGGCTTTGGCAGCTAGGAGTGGCAGTGTAAAGGTGGCCAGAGGGAGAGGAAAAAAACAAGCAACCACGTACACCACAAAACACAAACTCTCAATTCAGATGCGCTTGCAAACTAACATATAAGGGCCCAAGAGGAAAACTGTCAACAGGAAGAGAGGCAACAGACTCCAAAAATTGGAGAGTTTGAACTACAAGCTTAAATGATTTTAAAAACAATTACACTTGGGGCGCCGGGGTGGCTCAGTCATTTAATCGTCTGCCTTTGCCTCAGGTCATGATCTCAGGGTCCTGGGATCCAAGCACTGCCTTGGGCTCTGCAGACAGCAAGGGAGTCTGCTTGTCCCCATCCCTCTTCCTCTGCCCCTAGCCCCCACTTGTGCATGCTCTCTCTCTCAAATTAAAAAAAAAATGGCTTTACTTTTTTTTTTTTGAAGATTTTATTTATGTATTTGACAGGCAGAGATCATAAGCAGGCAGAGAGGCAGGCAGAGAGAGAGAGGGGAAAGCAGGCTCCCTGCTGAGCAGAGAGCCCGATGTGGGGCTCTATCCCAGGACCCTGAGATCATGACCTGAGCTGAAGGCAGAGACTTAATCCACTGAGCCACCCAGGTGCCCCTAAAAAAAAAACGCTTAGGAACCATTACACTTAAAATCCTTAGAGACGGGGCGCCTGGGTGGCTCAGTGGGTTGAAGCCTCTGCCTTTCCCTCGGGTCATGATCCCAGAGCCCTGGGATCGAGCCCCCGCATCGGGCTCTCTGCTCAGTAGGGAGCCTGTTTCCGCCTCTCTCTCTGCCTGTCTCTCTGCCTGCTTGTGATCTCTGTCAGTCAAATAAATAAATAAAATGTTTAAAAAAAAATCCTTAGAGATTTAATTGTAAATATGAAATCCAAAAAAAGAAAATTCAATAAAAAAAATTAAAAGAGTGCCCCCCCAAAAAACCCAACCATGTGTATTTTGGAAAGTAGTAAATGTAAAAGATCCAAACAGAGATCATCTGTGATGTCCCACCAGGTGGTATTAACCACTAATCATATTCCAATGTGTATTCTTACTACTTTTTATCTGTATAGATTTTGGTACAAACGTGGGATCATGGTCCAGACTTTCATAACTTTTCCATTAAAATGGAACATTTCTTACCAGTGTTCTACCGTCTTGAAGCTATGCAATATTGCATGTGGGTGTGTTGTGATTTTTTGAATCTGCTATTTTATAACTACTTTTACCATGCCATAGTAATCATCTTTACATTTTATTCTTTTTTTTTTAAGATTTATTTATTTATTTATTTATTTGTCAGATAGAGAGCACAGGAGCAAGCACAGGCAGACAGAGTGGCAGGCAGAGGCAGAGGGAGAAGCAGGCTCCCTGCCGAGCAAGGAGCCGGATGCGGGACTCGATCCCAGGACGCTGGGTTCATGACCTGAGCCGAAGGCAGCCACTTAACCAACTGAGCCACCCAGGCGTCCCTTTACATTTTATTCTTTTAAAAAATCTTCATTTTCTCTGAGAAAAGTAAAAATGTAGAGAATCCATAGAAACAAAGAAGACAAAGATCACTAATCTTATCATGCAGAAATAAACTTTCTGCGTGTAACTATGTGTGTGTTTGCATATACATGTGTATACGATAGCCATCATATTATAAATACTGTTTTGTAACCTCCCCTTTTTTCACCTAACATTGTGAAGGGTTTTCCACGTGAAATAAAGGTTGGTATCATTTATAGGATGCTTAGTTGTTCATTGTAAAACTGTACATTGTAAATAATTCAACTAACCTCCATTGTTGAGACAGTGAGGTATTTTTATTTCACTACCATGAACAGTGTTATCAGTGTTATAGCACTGTTATAATATTATAAGTTTGTTGAGGTTTTTTTTTTAGTATATACCATATTTTATTTTCAACAGGTGTTTGCATATGATCACTGTTTCTGGTCTATGGATGAATCAGTCAGAGAAAAGTATGCAGGTAAGTATAGTATCCTATTAACTACTATAGAAAAGGTGTTTTAATTTTTTCCCATAAAGTATTACAGCATAATTTTATGTAACGATAAGAACTGTATTTAGAATTTCCTCCTGCCTCTGCTGTTTTTACATTGTTGGGGAAGTTGGAGATTGACAGTGTGCTGTACTTGTTATAAGATAGTAAAGGTAAATTAATAGGGTACACAGGTTATCGAACACATTCCCATCATTGTTTATAAAATTAGCAGTTCATTAGCTTTTTGCTTTACAGAGAATTTTTGTCCAGTGTTTATTAATTCAAGTTCATATTATCAGGAACTCTTTACTCATTTCCTATCATGTGCTAACCAGAAATACTTGAAGGCCATAAGCTTTTGCAAGTGTTCATCAAGTCTAAAAATCTTGTTTGGAGATAGTTTGAAAAAGTGCATCTGTAAGGGGTTGTTTTTAGTTTTCCAAAAAATGTTACATACATAGTTTTGGCTTAAAATACCCTTTCTTTCTTTCTTAATTAATTGATTAAATTTTTATTCATTTACTTATTTAATTTATTTTTAAATTTTTTTTTTTATTATGTTCAATTAGCCAGCATATAGTACATCATTAGTTTTTGATGTAGTGTTCAGTGATTGGTTAGCTGCAGGTAACACCTAGTGCTCATCACCACAAGTGCCCTCCTTAATACCCATCAGAAAAATACCCTTTCTCATTCTTTTTCTCTCTGTCTCTTTCAGGTCAAGATGATGTTTTCAAGTGCCTTGGGGAGAATATCCTTCAGAATGCTTTTGATGGTTACAATGCATGTATCTTTGCCTATGGACAGACTGGTAATGTTAAATAATAATTTTTTTTAATTAAATATATACAATATTAAATATATATATTTAAGCTTTAAGGATTATAACAGAGAAAGTAACAAAGGGAATACATATTGTTAGCATCTTATCAGTTACAGTTGATAAGGAGCATTTGACTTCTGTACCTCTGCAGTTACCAGGTAAGAAAATCTATTTGAAGTGAAGGAGTCACTTTTATAAGGGTATATCCTATAGCTTCTCCAATTGAAAACTATTCTTTTTTTTTTTTTTTAAGATTTTATTTATTTATTTGACAGACAGATTACAAGTAGGCAGAGAGAGAGGAGGAAGCAGGCTCCCTGCCGAGCAGACAGCCTGATGTGGGGCTCAATCACAGGACCCTGGGATCATGACCTGAGCCGAAGGCAGAGGCTTTAACCCACTGAGCCACCCAGGTGCCCCTTGAAAACTACTCTTTAAGGAAGAATACTTCTGATATTTTTTAAGAGACAATATGTGATGTGATTAAAAGAGCATGGATTCTGAGCCAGGGTAGGCTGTCTCCAGCCCAGCTCTTGTGAAACTTACATGTCAGTTTCCTTATCTATAAAACGTTGGTGAGTATAGGCCTTCCCTATAGGGTTGTCACAATGAGTTAACATCAAAAACTCATAGAAATGGCCTAGTCCCTGAGAAGTGGTGTTTTGGTTTTAGTTATTAGGCATTGATAAAGCATCAAGTGACAAAAGCAGCAATTTGTATGATTAAAAAAGAAAAAGAGTTCTTAAGTTGGACTATGCATGATTTAATGTTTTCCTGTGTGTTCTGACTTTTCTTTAATGAATACATATTTTTGGTACAATGGAGAAAATAATTTTATAGTAGAAAAAGAAGATTACTCTTTGGTTTCTACACTGTTGCCAGAGGGTAGTAAATGACTTTGCTCTGGGGCCTATAGGGATAATGTGTATTTTTTGTGCTATGATTAGTGGTTGGGAACAGTCACAATAGTATTCATCATATGGATCTTCCCAGTTAATTTTAGAAAGCTGCTCAGACCTCACTGTTTTTTTGGTTGTTTTAGGTACTTTTTTTTTTTTTTTTCAAAGTGTGAAGATGGTTAAAGAATGTTTTTATTTTCTTCCTAAAAGATGTTTACTTTAGATTTTATATGTGTAATAGGAAAGCTTCTGTATTTAGTAGTCTCGTCATTTTATTTGGGTATATTTTTTATTTTCTTTTGGGCATTTTGCTAAGTGCTTATGAGCAATGGAAAGAGGGTTATATATTTAAACTTCTCAGACACAGTAATAACTATGATTTCCACTTTTTAGGATCTGGAAAATCTTATACCATGATGGGCACAGCTGACCAACCTGGATTAATTCCAAGACTTTGTAGTGGACTCTTTGAACGAACTCAGAAAGAGGAAAATGAAGAGCAGAGTTTTAAAGTAGAAGTGTCCTATATGGAAATTTATAATGAAAAAGTTAGAGACCTTCTTGATCCCAAAGGGTAAAAGACTTTGGAAACTCTATTGTTACAGCATTGTGGACTAATACACACTTAGAAATTGACTCAAGTGAAATTTTTTATATTGAACTCTGATAGAGAGTCATTTATCTAGTGATTGTCTTTGTGCTTTTATCTGTTTATCTACTTATTGTCCTTGTGACTTTGTTTTTAGTCACACTGAGCGGCTTCCTGAAGCCAGCTCTGGCTTATGCATTTAAGGCTGAGTTGGGGCAGGGAAGCATTGTCGAACGCACCTGTATCTGGCTCATACTGCCTTTCTCAGATATATCCAAAACCACAAACAAAAAATATGCAAGGAAAATTAAGTTACTTAATATCAGACTGGTATCCTTAATCAAGTAGGGTTTTTTTTTCCTTTCTTTTTTTAAAAACAAGACCAAGAAATTTCGGGCAGAATTTAGCTGTTTTTTCTTCGTAGGCTATGAAGTTAGGGAGAAGCATAATCAGAGATTTAAAACCTGAACTTTAGGATAGTTAATTTTAAAAATTCCCAGAGAAAAAGAGTGTCCCCTTTGATGGCATAGACTTTGAAAGAGAAGTGGTTCAAAAGTATTAGAAAGCCTAAGAAAATGCTGTTTTCACTCTTCCATCATAACTGAACCTAATAAGGAAGGACATATCTGAGGAAATCTGTCCATTGCACAGAGTTTCTGAGTCAGATTTTTAAGGAAGTGCAACCATGATGAGAAAGAAACCCATAATAACCACAACCTGTGGCTTAATAGATGTAAGAATAATGTCTGTAAGGTCAGAGGTCAAGTGAGCTGAGGTTGTTACAGAGAATGCAGAGTTACCAGGGGATATTTAGTTATGTTTGGGTGAAGAAGTTGATCAAAGAAAGGTGCACTTAGAAGCAGTGCATTGTCGTGATGCTCAGTCAAGAAAATGTGTTAGCCTCTCACTGGCATCTGTTTTCTTTGACAAAGATGATGATCTTTGGGCTTTTCCCAGTGACATTCAATTGGCACTTAAGTGTTTCTCTGTAAAACTTAACATTTGTTGAATGATCATTATTACATGCAGAGCACTATGCAAGTTGGAAAGGAAGATCTCCCAGTGTGGACAGAATGAGAGTTTTGGAAACAAATAATTATAATACAATGCAATAGTGTTTTTAAATTGTGAAAGGGGCTTATACAAAATAGAAAGCAAAGGGAATGAGGAGAAGAGAAGATTCCATGGAAGGTGCTTGATGATTTTTGTGCCAAGTAGGAGTTTGTCCACTGAGAAGTTTGGTGAGAACAATTCAGGCATAGGGGACAGCCTGTGCTAGAGCACAGAGGTGTAAGAAATTACTTGCTTGGAGAGTGACCCCACTGTCCAGTGTGGCTGGAGGGCACCAAGCATGAAAGTCAAAACAGGAAACAAAAGGAGGCCAGAGGCAGGAAGGTTATAGCTTAGGTACAAACATCTTGCTGAACATTGTGTCCTTGTATTTTTCCCAACACTGCCCTGAATTCTTGTCCTTTCACCTTTATCTCTGTGAAAAGCATCACTGTCCTTGAGATCCCAGCCAGAAATGCTTAGCAGACTTCGTCCCCCTGTTTTGTATTCCACAGTGCTTGTGTGGAATCACTTGAACTTTATCTACAATGTGGTTGGAGTCCTCAGTAATTTCTTATGTTTGTCTTGTGTATTGTTAGTAATTAACAGCATGAGCTTGGGCTTCGTGTAGCTCTGCATCCAGGTTCTCTAATTGATACCTGTCGAGCAGGTTTCTTATGTTTTCTAGGCCTCATTTGTACCGAGGGGATAATACCATTATATAATATCACAAAGGGCTATTGTGGTGATTGGCTGGGATATGCCTGAGGTCTTAGAACATTTACTTAGTAAGTGCACCATGGGGCTAGCCGCTACTGCTGCCTCCACCAAGAAAGTTTATTGAGGACTTTTGCATTGTTTCTGAAGAGTCAAAGAAAATGGATTAAAAGCTCTAAGGGCAGTCCCTTTTTATGGAAACTATCTGAGAAAACTTAGTTGTTTTTTTTTTAAAGACTTACTTATTAATTTATTTCAGCTGGGCATGGAGCCCAACGTGAGGCTCAGTCTCACAACCTTGAGATCACGACCTGAGCCGAAATCAAGAGTCAGATGTTTAACCGACTGAGCCACCCAGGTGCCCCAAGAGAACTTAGTTTTTTATATCAAGTACTGATCTTATGAATTCAGTATCTTTTTAAGAGAATAGGAAAAGGAAAAGGAAAAGGCTATGATATAGTATGTTGTGAGATCAGACTTACATCAAATATTTGTTCTATATTTCATGTACAGTTTTATAGTAATAGGTGAAGGTTTTGGTAGCTGATCCTAGGGTAGTAAAGGATTTAAATAATTAGAAAATAAGTTCATAAACTGCCAAAACTGAACCAGGAAGAAATAGAAAACCTGAATAGGCCCATAACCAGTAAGGAGATTGAAACAGTCATCCAAAATCTCCCAACAAACAAAAGCCCAGGGCCAGATGGCTTCCCAGGGGAATTCTACCAAACATTTAAAGAAGAATTAATTCCTATTCTCCTGAAACTGTTCCAAAAAATAGAAATAGAAGGAAAACTTCCAAACTCATTTTATGAGGCCAGCATCACCTTGATCCCCAAACCAGACAAGGATCCCATCAAAAAAGAGAATTACAGACCATTATCCTTGATGAACACAGATGCGAAAATTCTCACCAAAATACTAGCCAATAGGATCCAACAGTACATTAAAAGGATTATTCACCACGACCAAGTGGGATTTATTCCAGGGCAGCAGGGTTGGTTCAACATCCACAAATCAATCAATGTGATACAGTACATCAACAAAAGAAAGAACAAGAACCATATGATACTCTCAATAGATGCTGAAAAAGCATTTGATAAAGTGCAACATCCCTTCCTAATCAAAACTCTTCAAAGTGTAGGGATAGAAGGCACATACCTCAATATTATCAAAGCCATCTATGAAAAACCCACGGCAAGTATCATTCTCAATGGAGAAAAACTGAGAGCTTTTCCGTTAAGGTCAGGAACACGGCAGGGATGTCCACTATCACCACTGCTATTCAACATAGTACTAGAAGTCCTAGCCTCAGCAATCAGACAACAAAAAGAAATTAAAGGCATCCAAATCGGCAAAGAAGAAGTCAAACTATCGCTCTTTGCAGATGATATGATACTATATGTGGAAAACCCAAAAGGCTCCACTCCAAAACTGCTAGAGCTTGTACAGGAATTCAGTAAAGTGTCAGGATATAAAATCAATGCACAGAAATCAGTTGCATTTCTTTACACCAACAACAAGACAGAAGAAAGAGAAATTAAGGAGTCAATCCCATTTACAATTACACCCAAAACCATAAGATACCTAGGAATAAACCTAACGAAAGAGGCAAAGAATCTATACTCAGAGAACTATAAAGTACTCATGAAAGAAATTGAGGAAGACACAAAGACATGGAAAAATGTTCCATGCTCATGGATTGGAAGAATTAATATCGTGAAAATGTCTATGCTACCTAAAGCTATCTACATATTTAATGCAATGCCTATCAAAATCCCATCCAATTTTTTCAAAGAAATGGAACAAATCATCCTAAAATCTATATGGAACCAGAAAAGACCTCGAATAGCCAAAGGAATATTGAAAAAGAAAACCAAAGTTGGTGGCATCACAATTCCCGACTTCAAGCTCTACTACAAAGCTGTCATCATTAAGACAGTATGGTACTGGCATAAAAACAGACGCATAGATCAATGGAACAGAATAGAGAGCCCAGAAATAGACCCTCAACTCTATGGTCAACTAATCTTCGACAAAGCAGGAAAGAACATCCAATGGAAAAAAGACAGCCTCTTCAACAAATGGTGTTGGGAAAATTGGACAGCCACATGCAGAAAAATGAAATTGGACCATTTCCTTACACCACACACGAAAATAGACTCAAAATGGATGAAGGATCTCAACGTGAGAAAGGAATCCATCAAAATCCTTGAGGAGAACACAGGCAGCAACCTCTTCGACCTCAGCCGCAGCAACTTCTTCCTAGGAACAACGCCAAAGGCAAGGGAAGCAAGGGAAAAAATGAACTATTGGGACTTCATCAAGATCAAAAGCTTTTGCACAGCAAAGGAAACAGTCAACAAAACCAAAAGACAACTGACAGAGTGGGAAAAGATATTTGCAAATGACATATCAGATAAAGGGCTAGTATCTAAAATCTACAAAGAGCTTAGCAAACTCAACACCCAAAGAACAAATAATCCAATCAAGAAATGGGCAGAGGACATGAACAGACATTTCTGCAAAGAAGACATCCAGATGGCCAACAGACACATGAAAAAGTGCTCCATATCACTGGGCATCAGGGAAATACAAATCAAAACCACAATGAGATACCACCTCACACCAGTCAGAATGGCTAAAATGAACAAGTCAGGAAATGACAGATGCTGGCGAGGATGTGGAGAAAGGGGAACCCTCCTACACTGTTGGTGGGAATGCAAGCTGGTGCAACCACTCTGGAAAACAGCATGGAGGTTCCTCAAAAAATTGAAAATAGAGCTACCTTATGACCCAGCAATTGCACTACTGGCTATCTATCCTAAAGATACAAACGTAGTGATCCAAAGGGGCACGTGTACCCGAATGTTTATAGCAGCAATGTCCACAATAGCCAAGTTATGGAAAGAACCTAGATGTCCATCCACAGATGAATGGATAAAGAAGAAGTGGTATATATATACGATGGAATACTATGCAGCCATCAAAAGAAATGAAATCTTACCATTTGCGACGACATGGATGGAACTAGAGCGTATTATGCTTAGCGAAATAAGTCAACTGGAGAAAGACAACTACCACATGATCTCCCTGATATGAGGAAGTGGAGATGCAACGGGGGTGGGAGTTAAGGTGGTAGGAAAAGTAAAAATGAAAGAAGATGGGATCGGGAGGGAGACAAACCAAAAGAGACTCTTAATGTCATAAAACAAACTGAGGGGGGTGGGGGGAAGAGGGGTTGGGTGAGGGTGGTGGGGTTACATCATATGTTTAAATAAAGCTTAAATAAAGTAAAAAAAAAAAAAAGAAAATAAGTTCATGAATAAGAATCACTTGCAATCTCACTGTCAACAAATATTCTTTTTTTATTGTAATGTTTATATTTTTTACAGAGCTTTTTTGAGATAGAATTCATTTACCATATAATCAACAAGGAATATTCTTAACATTTTTTGGTTGATATAATTAAGTATGCTGTATTCCTTAGGTTTTTGGCAGGTGCCCCTCACTAAGTTTATTAGTTCCTTCTTTGTAAGTGGTATCTATTTGTTTTTAAATCATGAATAAGTAAATTTGTTGAATTCTTTTCACTGCACTTATTGAAATGATAATGTGTGTTTTTTTTTTTTTTACCCCATTTAGTTAACCTGTTAGTCTATGTGGTAAAGGGCATGAATCTTTATCCCATATTAAAACAACAATTAGATCCCCGTAGCCCTGGGATCAGCCTAATGTTATATTTTTAAGTCATTATTAAATTCAGTCTGTTGTTTGTCTTTATTCATGATTCAGATTGGTCTTGAGTTTTCTTTCTTGCACAGTTAACATTTATTGAGTTTCTGTTCTTTGTACCACATTCTGTGAAATGACAAGTAGATGTTTGTATTTAGAGTCCGCATTCTTTGTGGTAGTAAATAGACATCCCACAGTGTACCCTTTTGAGTGATGTGATATTTTGCCACATTATGAAGTTTCTTACCAGTCAAGATTGTAAATTTTGGTTTATATTCTTCTTAGATCAAGCAAGTTGGTTCTCTTTACCTGGGATCTTTGTTGAATTCAGTGTATATTTTTATGGAGCACAATTGAATCATTTTAAAAGCAGGTTAAAGAATTTTAAAATTCTTTTTCTTTTTTAATGGCAGAAGTCGTCAAACGTTAAAAGTCAGAGAGCACAATGTTTTGGGACCCTATGTGGATGGACTTTCCAAACTGGCTGTTACAAGCTACAAGGTAATGACCTCCTTTCTGTACACTGCTGAAATTCACTGTAGCAGATTATTTCTTGTTTAATTTGTGGTGATTATTTTTCTTGAAATAAAAAAATTAACAGTGGCATTACTTATTAAGCTACTTTTTGCAAAGATCTTTCTTAAAAAGCCATATATGGCTATTAGGACAGTTTAATTTTGAGAGAGGGTATACACATTTGCAAAGCATCCCTATTCATCTATGTGAAATACACCTTTTTAAAAATATTTTATGAGCTCTAATATTGTGATAATCCTTACAATTGCATCTTAAAATTATATACAGCAGCATTTTTCTTCCCTAGCAGTGCAGAAGATAATGAAGTTGCCTGTGATTTCATTAAATAAAACATGAATTGGGTATTTGGAATTCAAAGTCTGTTTCTAATTTGAGAGGGTCACTCATTGGTCTTTTATTCTCTTCGTTTTCAAACTTAGTTCTGCTTTGTGTGGATCCATCAAGCTTTGCAAGATAGGAAAATGGGGGTGGAGTGAGATGCTGTGATGTAATAATGTACATTGAGTTAAGAGTCAGAGAATGTTGATCTGGTGACATTTAATCCTCTTATATGTGACTCTCGTATGACTCAGATCATCTACCTCACTAATCCTCTTTGTCCTTGTTTTTTAAATGGAAATTAGTTTTATTTTCTTGACTAACTTATGAGGTGGGTCCATTTGTTTTTTTGGTTCATTAATCCTTTCTACCATTTGGTCCATGATCCTTCACTTAGTAAACTTTAGGTACTTCATTTGACAAACATGTATTGAACACTTGTAATGTGCCAGACATTGTGCCACGTGCTGAAGATATAAAAAGTGAATGAGATGGTCCATTTCCTCAAGATGCGTATAGATGTTATTATAAAGGTGTTCTAAAACAACATGATTTTAAGAGCAGTGAGAAATGCATGATTAGGAGTCATGGTACTTTTGAGGAGAGGGTATCTAACTTAAATGGATATGTGGATGTCTGGGGAGGGTGGTGTCTAGGAAGATTTCCTGATGGAGATCGAATGAAATAATGTGAAAAGTCTTTGAGAATGCTAGGGTTTGATATAAATATTAGTAGGTATTGTTATTTTGATAATGATCATTTGAGAACTTATTTATACAACATTGGAGAGAGATCAGATGTTTTTGAAGGCTCAGAGGAGATTGGAAAGTGTGAAGAGACATTCTGCTTGTGTAAAAAATTAAAAGGCTCAATACAGCTTATGCATGAGGCAACAGATTGGGGGCCAGTAAGTAAGTGTAGGCTAAATAAGGTGAAGCTCTTACATTAAGTCTCGGGATTGTCAGATTTAATAGATCTAAAATGAATTTGGAATGGATCTAAACAATTATGGATTTTACTTTTTGTGTTGGTTTTTCCATTTCGGTGCCTGCTCAAACTTCTCTTTGTAGTTAATGTTTCTACTTTGAGGCTTTTTATTTATCATATTGAATTTTTTCATAAACATTATTCTTTTTCATTGATACAGCAAAATAGAAAATTATGATTTTCAAAGTTTTTCATATATGTGTGTCAGTTAGGATTGTGTTGGCTGCAAATAACAGGAAAATAGAATTTAAATTCTTTGAATTGTCATCTGTTTTGTTCCTTATTTACTCTCAGAATTAAAAATGTACCTGTCATGTAGTAGGTGACTTTCATATATATTTAAGTGAACAAATGAGTGAATGAAAGAATGAATGGGCAGAGAGCTGATATAGTGGCTCCAAAGATGCTTTTGGGGGCCTAGATTCCTTCCAGCTCTCCACATAGGGCTCTGTGGTAATGCCCTTATTCTCATAGTTGAAGATCTTAGCTCTTAGAACCAAGATGTGAGAGCATGCCTACTCCCTTTAAGGAGAATTCCCAAATGACTTTGTGTTTCATTTGCTAAAATTTAATCCTATGGCCAGACTGAGCTACAGCATCTGGGAAATGTAGTCTCAGTTCCACTGCAAGGTAAGGTGCTCAGCTTTGGGTTCCTTTACTAGAAAGGAAATGAGACAGGGTAAGAGGAGACAAGTAGTGAGTTCTTTCATACATACCATCTTTCTTGTTCCTCATTGAAATCCTTGTAATGTAGATTATATTATAGCTCTGTATTATTACTTATGAAACTAAAATTCAGTTTGGTTAAGTAACCATTTTTAGAGCTTATGACATTTAAAAAAATGGAGATCCCATCCCATGATCTTTCAAGTGCATCATGCTATCTCCTTTTTTTTTCTTTTTCTTTTTAAATTAACATGTAATATATTATTTATTTCAGGGGTACATGTTTGTGAATCATCAGTCTTACACAATTCACAGTGCTCACCATAGCACATACCCTCCCCAGTGTCCATCACCCAGCCACCCCATCCCTCCCTCTACTCTACTCCAGCAACCTGCAGTTTGTTTCCTGAGATTAAGAGTCTCTTATAGTTTGTTTTCCTTTCTGGTTTCTTGTTTCATTTCCCCCTCCCTTCTCCTATGATCCTCTGTCTTGTTTCTCAAATTCCTCATATCAATGAGATCATATAATAATTGTCTTTCTCCGATTGACTTATTTCGCTTAGCATAATACTCTCTAGTTCCATCCACATCATTACAAATGGCAAGATTTCATTTTTGATGGCTGCATATATTCCATTTTGCATGCGTGTGTGTGTATCAATCACATCTTCTTTATCCATTCATCTGTTGATGGACATCTAGGTCCCTTCCGT